>CM068358.1:8365794-8495794 GCA_034769755.1 Odontamblyopus lacepedii | reverse complement strand
GGCCAAAACACATAATACACACATAATGACAACAAAACATAAGCTGAGGGCTGCAGTTTATATGGGAAAGGGAATATTCAGGCTGGATTACTGTTGTCTGTGATCAAAGTATTTGAAAGTATCATGATTCCTCAATGTCTGTGACCAGTTATTTTAACAGCTCCTTGAAAGAGACAATAGTAACAATACATTCTAATGTAGTGTGACACTTTTAATTTAATAAATAAATCTTTGATTAAGTGATATAGAAGAAATTATTACATTAGTGCTTGCAGTTATTTCATTTTAAAGATTTTTTATTAAACTAGCCAATAATGTAATAACTAACCAATAATGTAATAACTAACCAATAATGTAATAACTAACCAATAATGTAATATGTTACTACATTATTGGCATCAGGCTATTACGTTATCGTTTCAGACATTTTCTTACATTTTCTTACATTACTGGCAAGTTATTACATTATTGGCTTTATTACATTAAAAATGATTACGTTATAGGCAGTTATTACATTATTGGCCATTATTACATTATCGGCTACTACAACCTCCTGAAAGCACCCATGTTTTTTATGTTAGCATGTCAGCGCCTCCAATGTGTGTGGACTATTTGTTTAGTGACAAGAGCAGCCCAAAGCCACAATCACCCAGAGACAAGTGGCACATCAGTTGGCTCTGAGGGCTGTTCGATGCCGCTTGCAGCTTTAATTTTGACATGTTTTCCTTTAAAGTGTTTTCTTACCTAATGTGCACTGACAGATTTGTGGTTTGTAATGCTGACTGCTAAAGTCCATTTGTTTGTGTACTCATTTAATTGCTTAATATCAAATTGTGTTTAGTTACTATGCACGGGCGTTATATAATAATTATGATTATATTAAATTGCAAAATAATGAAGGGGAAATTGTAAAATTTGGCAAACATATTTCTGTACAAGTGATAACACGTGCAACTGGAAACTGTTGCTGAGTGCCTCATGATGGTCTAAGCTGCAGGGCACACGCCAGGCTCCGCATGTGGCTTCACATCTCATTCTGTCCTGCCCCAACTGGTGCTTTTCAGATTCAGAAAAAAGTTTCCCTATTGATCACATTGTACTTTATCATGAAATATCTAAAAGGTAAACACACAAATCTTTAAGCTGATGAGTTCTATTAACATTAGCTTCTTATATCATAACCATAGATTATATATATAAATGTTCATATTAACCCGCTCTACATGATCCTGGTGTTTTTATTTAGCTATTTTGTCTAAATTCCTCTTCCTAAAGTGGCCTCGGCCTCAAATTCGCTCCTATAACTGTTTACCTCGGTGAGACTCATTTGACTGGAGTCGAACTCCCTTAGTCCACTTCTTCATATAGTCTGTGATCATAACAAAAACTGACTTTTAACAATATTCTTCCAGCCCAGCAATGAGAAAAACAAAAATACTTGCTGAGAATAAATTAGTTCAAAATGCAGGACCACTTGTAAGGGTAGCTGCAGTGGTCAAAGGAAAGCACCCTCTCTATTCATGGCCTGGTGCTGTGATAATTTGGTGAATGTCTAGTGACATACTTAATCCCCTAGACAGTCAAGCCTCCACACTTTTACTCTACTTTAAAGGGCCCATATGCTGCTATTCTTTTATCTGCGTCATCAAAAACATACCTGGAGTTGTATATTATTTTTTCACACATATTTAACAAAAACCCAAAATATTTAGAGTTCTTCTCTCAAACAGAAACACTCTGTTTCACCTTGTGATGCTGTGTGGTAATCCAGGAAGTGCTCCACTGTGTTTCTAAATTTCATACACCTTTACTAGAATCATTTGAGCCCTGGAATTGCCCATCTCTACTGAACAGTGGCAGCTGGTCAATAGAGGGCACAAGTGTGCTGCACTCCCTAACTTGACCCAAATAAAGGGTCAGAAGCCAAAAAACGGCACAGGTCAGTGTTGCCTCGGCGGAGATCTCGCTGTGGTAGTGAGTCTGTCAAAACAACAAACTAGCGTAGTGAATTGGGCAAGTTCTTAGGTCCACTTAAAATGCCATTTTGCAAAGAAGAGGCTTAATACCACTTTCTAACCCATCTTAAAACATAGCCATGAGTCTAACAAAGAAAACACTATGCCTGGCTCACTCATTAGTGGCCTGGAAATGATATAGAATAAATAATATAAGCAGTCTTAGCATTAGCTTGTTGATTTCCCACTGTGCACTGAGAAAGCCTAAAAGATTCGAAGTGGCTAGTAGCCGCCAGAAGCAACAAGTGAGAATCGACTACTGACGGTGAAGAACATTAGAAACTAAGAGTTGTTGGAATAAAATGGTTCGGGACTGTATTTTTTTAGCGTTTTCAAAAAATAAATAAAATAAATGGGATTAGAAACGACGGCGACTGAGTCATTTGGGCTTTCGCGATGTGCACTGGCAAATCAACAAGCTATTATAAAGTTGATTTATAACGTTTCCAGACCACTAATGGGTGAGCCAGGCAGAGCGTTTTGTTCAAACATGCCGGAGTTCCCCTTTAATAAATGTTATTTTATATTAGGCTATATGGCTCATATTTTGTTTTAAAGTGTCTGTGTATGTGAATGTATCTGCTTATACATATTTTAATCATGTTAAATGTGGTCATATCACTTTATTTGATTCATGTGTTTGGCCTTTCGCTCCGACCCAGCAAACTCAATGGAGTTCTATGGAGCCTGAAGTTTTGAGAAAATTTGACGTCAAATCCGGTGCTTCTGCCCATAACTTTACATTACAGCCCTGAAGTACATCTTATGGGCACAGACTGGGGCGAACTCAAATCAAGTGACTGGTCTTCATAAACATTTATCACACACCTGACCTATTGTGATTCAGCCTGCCAGCTCTCTCCCATCTGCCAACTCTCCAGTGGCACCTTGTTACTACTTTAGGCTAATGAATGGATAACAACAGTGCTATGTTACACAACAGTGTTATGGCAAGTTCAAACTTCAAGTCAAAGTGCATTCCAGGGACCGTTTTCTGCCAAGCAAGAAAAGAAGCATTAAGATGGAGTGAGTGTGTCTGGCTACAGACTCACTCACCAGGTAAGTCTACCTGGTGCCCTAGTCGTAATATGGACTGGTTGCAACTAGCAACCTCGAAGGCAACATGGAAAGCGGCTACAGCCACGAGTAAGGCAAGTCCTAAGAAGCCAGCTCAATGGCAAGAACAAGGCCAAGGCAATAAACAGCTACACCCTGCCAGTGATCAGATACCCAGCAGGAATCATAAGATGGCCAATAGAGGAGATACAGGCCACAGATGTTAAGACACGAAAGCTTCTAACCATGCATAGAGGGTTCCATCCCAAATCCAGCACCCTGAGACTGTACGTGAGTCGGAAGGAAGGAGGCCGAGGACTAGTGAGTGTGGGAATCACTGTCCAGGATGAAACATCCAAGATCAGTGGGGTTCAGAGGAAGAGGTGCTGGAAGGACCATCATGGCCGGACAAACCCCTACACGGGGCGTACCACTGAAACATAACTGAAGTGGCTGATATCAAGAAATCCTACAATGGCTCCAGAGGGCTGGTCTGAAGGACAAGGTGCTGCCTGAGACAGTCCAGCACATAACTGCAGGGTGTAAGATGCTGCAGGGAAAGCGTACATGAGGAGACATAACTAAGTGTAGAGAAACATCTGTGCAGAGTACGGGCTGGAAACCCCAGGATCAAAATGGGAAACACCTCCAAAGGTAGAGGTGGAGAATGACCGGGCCATGATCCTGTGGGACTTCCAGATACAGACTGATAGAATGATGATGGCGAACCAACCAGACAAAGTGGTTCTGGATAAGCAACAGAACAAAGTCGTGGTGGTGGACATTGTAATACCGAGCGATGGAAACGTCAGGAAAAAGGAACAGAAGAAACTAGAGAAATACCAGGGGCTTAAAGAAAAGCTGGAGAAGGCCTGGAAGGTGAAGGCATCAGTGGTGCCTGTGGTGATCGGAGCACTCAGCATCGTAACCCCCCAACTGGAGGAGTGACTGTAGCAAATCCCAGGAGAAACATCAGACATCTCAGTCCAGAAAAGTGCCGCACTAGGAAAAGCACAGAAACTGTGCAGAACTCATACGCTTCCAGGCCTATGGTAGAGGACCTGAGTTGGATGAGAGTGAGTGAGACCAGCCACCGTGAAAGGGGAGGAACACATTTTATTGTTTTTGGCCCAGGTGCTGCTCAAAAAAATTATACCACTGGCCGCCACTGCTACTGAACTATATACAAGAATATTCTAGTAAAAATGTTTTTCACATTTGAGAGACTACAAATTTGCAGTTATCATTACATCGTGCACAGATGTCTGAGGAGCTGATGAGTCAAAATAAGAGGAGGGACTCTGCATTTGAACAGAAAATCGGTTCATGGGGTGGACCTGCTGATGTGAGTTTCATTGAAAGCTCCTTCGCTCCCACACTGAGAAAGCACTCGGATCCATTGCCTTTCTTTCCCAAGTCTGCGCTCATTCCATTCTGGCACAGAAAGCAGCCATCAGAACAGTATGTACCGGTCTCAAGAAATCCCACTGTCTCCCTGCATTCTTTCTCTGTACACAAGCTGAATAAGTGCTTTTCATTCAGTTCCAAATTAAACTAGCGTGGGCAAAAGTGAACAAGAGCCTAGTTTTGCCTGGACAGTGGGAAGCTTTTGGTGCATTTTCAAAAATATATTTTTACTCAAGCAAAAGTTTAAAAATATTACGTGGGTTTTGTTCAGAGGATTACGGTCAGGATATTGAAATTCACAGAGAGAATTCCATTGTAAAATCTGTTTGGAGACTCAAAATGCAAACAAACGCTCTTATATGTGTATCTGTATGTGTGTGCGTGTGTAATGTGTGTAAATATATATGTGTGCGGATATGTACTGTATGTATATGTGTATATTTATGTATGTGTACGTATATAGGACCATTTTTGTAATGTGTAATATATTGACTCATATATATATATACCTGACAACAACATAACCATCCTAAAGGAGTAAATAAAAATATAAGAATAGAAAAAAAAAATCAAAATGTAGATGTTTTAATGTTATTTCAAGGTCCTATATTATGCAAATTGACTATTATTAGTTTTTAGCCATGTTACAATGTCATGTCCTCATCAAAAACATATCTGGAGTTGTGTTTTGTTTCATTCACGTTTGAGTAATCCTGGATTATAAAGGCAAACTGACAGTTAAAGGACAAATACTGTAATTCTACACCATAGGATTCTGATTTTAAACTCAGAAATACGATAATTGTCAAGAGACTGTGTCTAATTTACTGCAAAGACAGGGGTTAGCATCATAGCAATTATAGCTTCTTTTCTTTTTGTCAAGGAAAACTAGAGTCGAGCTGTATCTGTCTGTGCATGTCTGGAAATTCAGATTACATACCTAACCCATACATAACCCATTGCATAACTATTACAAAACACCTGAAACATGATTTGTCCACTATAGAAATTATTATTAAACTTCACTGATCCATAAGAGAAATTATTTGGACACAGTAGCTCACACACAACAATATATTATAATAACAAAGAGCAAAAATATTTATGGTAATAGTTCAAATTAAGTAGCAAATTGCAAGTCAAATATGTATGTACAAGTAAAAATCAAATATAGACAAATACAAATATATCTCATATACTGTACAAGAGGTCATAAGGAGAAACTGTGCAAAGATGAAATAATGACTGACATGACATGATCTATTACAAAAGGGTGAGTTGTATACAATTATATGGAGTATGGGCTCGCTTTGCTTGTGGTCAACATAGAGACAGGTTTAATCTTCACTTTTTTCAATGTATTTGTTCTTAGTTGGATATGAATACACTAATAACTGTGTTAAAGAGTAAGTGATCTGGTGGAAGGTACGCACATGCCCTTCTTGTATCACTAAAAAGTCAATCTCCACTTCTACATTTTAACAGTTTAACCCAGTTTAACCCCTGAAACATCGCGTATTACTGCATCAGGACACAGGATGGGCCATTTAGGATGTAAATGAAGCACTGTCCATGCTGAGTCTAGAGAAGATCTGAGGTGCAGAACTTTGCTTATAATGTTAATATGTAACACTGCTAAATTGAATGACAGCTTTACTTAAAAGGCTTATATTACACAATTTTCTGGTCTATGTTAGAATGTTTCCTCTTCAAAAGCATACCGGGAGTTTTCAGTTTCATTTCAGTTTCATTTTTGAGGCAGTACCATTATAACAAGGCTTAAAGGTCATTTTGTGTAACATAGAACTTTTCATTGTGTTTCAGTTGTGACCGGTTCCTCAGAGGGGATAGGGAAGGCCTATGCATTTGCAGTAAGTATTTTGCAAGATATTTGTTGATATTTCTAACGTGCACTACAGTATGTAACTTTTCTCGCGAAGGGTCTGCCACCTGCTTGTTTCCATGGAGATAGTTTTGTTTTAACTGTCAGATCAGGTCAGATCTGTGGAGAGCCAATCTCGTTCATTGTAAGCATGTTTAAGGTATTTTTTAGCAATAAAATCATCTGTAACTGAGTAAATGCAGGTTAAATAAGTAGAATGCTGTGCTATTCCAGGAAAATTAATAACATCTCCATTAAGACAAGCTGGTGTCAGGAAAATACTGTACATTTAAATCTGAAATGTTCTTTTCTGTACAGCTGGCAGAGCGAGGGATGAATGTGGTGATCATAAGCAGAACCAAAGAGAAACTGGACATGGTGGCAAAGGAGATTAGTAAGTTTGTGTTTGTATAATGGCTTATTATAAGGTGTTCCTCAGTGCTGATTTTCCTACAACATGCACTTTTAACTTTTGGGCCTCTACTTTACAAGTGCAACTTAAAGGTGCATTGCGTAACTTTTCCGGCGGAGGGCCCGGAGAGAACTTATTGCTTTGTCTGGTCAGGTCAGATCTGTGGAAAGGCAACCCTGCTCACAGTCAGAATGTATGTTTTTCTAAGTACTTTTGAGCTATAAAACAAATTGTAATTTAATAAAAGTAAGATAGAGCTGTTTAATGTCACACTGTGGAACATTCCAGGCAGAAAAACGACATATCCGTAGAAACAAGCAAGTGACGGACCCTCTATCAGAAAAGTTACACAATGCATCTTTAAGTGTTTCAAAAAGCTGTAAGCAATACCAGACACACTCTTAATTAGGTCTGCCGCCAGAATTACTATAATGGAGACAGACCTAATTGTTTGTTGCAGTTCAGGCCTTTTAATGAAAGTCTATTTAAAAACTGGGTCTACTCTTATTTTTTATCACAATAAAGCGGACGGAAATATTTATGTTCAGAAAAAGATAGGACATGGAAGCTGTGCCCTAAATCAGCCCCAACCATTTTTTCATAAGGACCTGTAAAAAAGCTTACTTTTTTTTTCAGGGACGGGTGGAGTGGCACAAAAACCATGAAACTCTTACAATAGTTTGAAAAAATGGTCTAAATACTCATGTTTGCTGTTTACCAGGTTAATGTGCACTTTATTTTCAGAGTGAAACACATAGATATGATGGTAAACTATAAAAAAGATGTAAAACTCCTTATAAAGATATGCCATATTTTTCTCTGAGGCCTGGTACTAGAAGGTTCGTGGCACGTTTTTGGTAATCCTGCCCCCTTCATAAAGCTAATGATGAGTCAAGTCTGTGGAGAGACTAGTCCGCTCTAGTCCTACTATTCAACAGAAAAAGAACAGTGATGCTTATCTTTTAACTAGTGCTCTCAAATGATAGATTTTTTAAATCACACTTTAGAATTTTGATTAATCACGATTAATCGCAGTTAATTATTCTTCAAAAATAGACCAAAATAATTGGACAAAAATGCAATTTATTATCAAAAAGTTATATTATTGACATTTTTTAAGTGTTATACATGTCAATTATCTGCTCAAAACTACTCAAAAGTAGTTTGTATGACGAATCACCTGTGGCGATGTGCAGGACATTTTGCAGCCCTTGGTCTTCAACGATGTTAATAAACCTACATGCTGTGGTGATCCATTTTGTTCACTCCGCCAACGTTGTTTGTCGTGCTCGGCTTGTTCCTGGTACAAGTAGCGTTTTGCTTTAAGACGGTATTTTACACTTGTTGTGCTTCTGTGCAAAGAGAGTTCATCACTACAATATCTGCAAACTACCTTAGTTTTATCTAAAGTTGTGTATGGATAGACCTGATCACTGACCTAATAACCTGCGCCGCCTTCCAGGTCACCGTGTTTTCGATAGAGGAGCGTTCAAAATAAATTGTGTGATTAAAATGCGTTAAAAAAACATTAGTGCGCTATTTTTTTCTGATTAATTGCATGCGTTAGCGACAGCCCTACTTTTAACCTATTTTTGGGTTGTTGTGCAACAGGAATTTAAAATAAGTAATACATATTTGAGTAACTGCAGTTTTAGAAGTGTAGAATTTGCATCAAGCAATCCTTGTGGAGCACCTTGTCATGGGATGTTTCTATAGGACAATTCGATTCTACAATTAACCAACATAACGACTATGACTTCTCCTCATTCCTCTGTACAGGTGAGACCACTGGCCGGAAAGTCAAAGTGATCGTGGCCGACTTTACCAAAGAAGACGCTGTTCATTGCATTGAGGACGAACTAAAGGAGATGAACATTGGAGTTTTGGGTGAGACATTTTCCAATCCAAAAAAATAATAAAACAAACATACGCACTATAATGTAACTCTTTTTAGTGAATAACGTGGCTATATTGGCGCATCCACTACCAACAAAGTTCTTGGCATGGAAAAATCTTGACCAGGTATCTGAAAAGTATGCAATTAAAGGGGCACTGTGTAACATTTCTGTAGGAGGGTATGCCACGTGCCTTTCTCCATGGAGATACTATTGCTTTGCCCAGAATCTTCCACAGATAAATATTTATCTTCAGAAACGCAAGCAGTTTATGCTACCAGGCCAAGTTACAGTTCAGATCTGTGGAGAGGCGACCCACTAACAGTAAGAATAAATGTTTTTCAAGGCATTTTGGGGCAATAAAAACTCCCGTAATTGATAATATGTAAGATACATATGGCAAGGAGGCAGCAGACCCACCAGCAGTAAAGTTACGTAATGCATCTTTAATGAGTTTTAAATTAAATCAAGCTGACTTAAGAGCCATCTTTCTTATATTTTAGGAGATTACCAACCTTATGAATTGTAATGTGAAGACTATGGCTAAGGTAAGATTTAAAGGGCCCATACTACACTATTTTCTGATCTGTTATACAGTTGTTTCCTCATCAAAAACATACCTGGAGTTGTGTTTTGTTTCATTCACACATGTTTAACACACAAATCTTGCATATTTAGCGTTCTTTTCGTACAGAAAGTGCTCCACTGTGTTTTTTCACTAAAATAAGTTGGATAATTTCAGCGATTGGAATTTCCAATATTAAATAATATTGGAATTTCCAATCGCTACTGAACTAAAGGTAAAAGGTAAATGTTAGCTTGAAGACTACTGCTACAGGACATAATAATGTGGAAGAGAACATTTTGTACTTGTCGTTTTAGAACTTGGACATGAAGACAGACTAATAAAGAATTACTCAAACATGTGGGAATGAAACAAAAACAATTCATCGTATGTTTTTGAGGTGGTAACATTACAACATGGATTAAAACCCACAATTAAATACAATCAATCAATTCAAATACTGTCTAATACGTTACTAAATACAAAATACTAATAAAATAAAACACTAAATACAAGCAATCAATTATATACTGTCCCACTTTAACTGTAGGTTTTAACTGTAGGTTTTAATCGTACTTCATTTGTTTATGTTGTTGTAAGGCGACTTTGGGTGTCCAGAAAGGCGCCTAATAAATAAAATGTATTATTATTATTATTAAGAGTAAATTTTGTGTAATTTAGGACCTTTTAATTTAGGGTTTTATTCCTATTTTCTTCCAGATGTGCAAAGTAATTTTACCTGGGATGGTGGACCGGTTGGTAAATTAATTATTCATTCATTAAATATACACTACCAGTCAAAAGTTTGGACACGCCATCGCATACAGATAAATACAGGAAGCATCAAATATATGTAGGTATAAGGAATTATGGAAGAGAAAAAGTTAAATAATGTTTTTATTTTCTTTGCTACATAATTCCATCTATCTTACTTCATATATTTGATGTTTTCCATATGAAAGTGGTAAAAATAAAGGGGAAAAAACACTTTTGACCGGTAGCGTATGTCTTTGTGAGTGTCTCTAATGCTGTGTGCTTTGTGTGGACCAGGGGTAAAGGAGTTATAATCAACATCTCCTCAGGCATGACTTCTGCCCCGTTTCCTCTCTACGTATTGTATTCAGGATCTAAGGTTTGAAAAGAATTATAATTCCAGCACAATTCTGTTTAGTCTCTAATTTGTCGGCTACGGCTTTATTTGCACTTCTACAGATCTTTGTTGAAAGGTTTTCTCAAGCTCTGCAGACGGAATACAAAGACAAAGGAATCCTTATACAGGTAATTCTGCCAATCTGTTTGGAGTAAAGAATGACTATGTTGTTGTATTGATACTTTGCAGATACCTTGATGCTAACTGTAGGCTCTGCTCTGTCTGAGATCTTATTAGACTTTAATCTGAGCTTTATTTTAACAATATCTGACCATAAAGAAGCGATTTAGCTGGAAATATAACAGGAGAGCCGATTTGTGCTGTTGAACTTCCGGTCAGTGTTTTTCTACGGCAAAATCCCTGTGGAAAAGTGTCGCGTATTTTTGACCAGTTTCATAAATCTGCCCCAACACCAAAACTTCACCCAACAAGGTCGACAAAGAACAGATTCTGTCCATGAAGAATTTATCCACAACGATCAAGGGAAGAAAGATGAAAACTTAAGGCGAACAACGACGAGCGGCAGTGAAACTACTCCTGAGCAAAACTAAAGTTAAACGTCATGAATAAAACATAATTTGTTCACTCAGACCGATTCTAAAATTAAAATTAAAAATGATTTTGTGATGTCGATATTAGCACAGACTGGGAGATTTGTGCAGTTTAAATGCGTATAGATGTTCAGAGATTAAATGTCGACCACTTAAACTGCACAAATCTGTCTGTCTATGCCACATGTGTCAAACATGCGGCCCGGGGGCCAGATCCGGCCCTCCAAGACCTTTAATCTGGCCCTCGGCTGATTTTTCTATTAAAATACTTAAAATTTTCAGATTTTTCTGTTAATTTTCTGCACCGTTTAGCATAGCAGCGTCTCCGGCGTTTCTGTACGTTGCGACTCCCACCAGAGCAGCACAAATGAAGACTTTCCTCTTTCCAAACGCTCTTAAAGGACGATCGTTTTGACTGTCGACCGTGACCCTCATGACCACCCAGATGCTGAGTTCAGGATTTCCCAAGAAAAATAGTCTAATTCTTATTTGTTGACAGAGGTGAATGGGAAATCTGTGCTCAGTGTGTTTGGAACAAGTGGCGTTGCTCGAGGAATATAATCTTAAACACCACTACGAGACACGGAGAAAAATACAATAACTTGAAGAGAGAACTGAGTTTTCTGATCCGGCCCTTTTGGGATCAAAGTAGGTTGCATACGGCCCCCGGACCAAAATGAGTTCGACACCCCTGGTCTATGCTAATATATCGACATCACAAAATTGATTTTTAATTTTAACTGTAGAATCAGTCTGAGTGGACACGTTATTTATGTTTATTCATAATGTTAGTTTTGCTCAGGAGTAGTTCACAAATGTAGGTCCTTAAGTTGTGAATAAATTCTTCATGGACAGAATATGTTCTTTGTCGAATTGTTGGATGAAGATTTGGTGTCGGGGCAGATTTATGAAGCTGGTGGAAAATACGCGACGCGCTTCCACAGGTATTTTGCCATTGAAAAGTGTTGACCGGAAATTGCTTGGCTAAACATTCCTGCACTTCCTGCCGTTGTGATAACAGCCTAATCTCCTGTCGAGTGCACAGGGCATTTTTGGGGAAATCAGACTGCCCCTGTTTGGCTCTGACAACTTTCACAAAGATCAGATTTTGTCGGAATTCTTTTGTATTTTTACAATATGAACTTTAAAAAATGTTGTAATCATCAAAGCCTGTAAAGCATAAGCTTTTTAAGAGTTAGCCTAGCCCAGCTCTTAGCCCACGTGAATGTTTCTGATTTCACATGTTTTACAACGTTCAGGAAGTAAAGCGGAAGTAACGCGGAAGTAAAAATCTTTTCCTCTCAAATAACATGACACAAACAAACAAAAGCACAAACAAGCAAGTATTAGCCAACAGTTTTTCAGTTAGTCACTTTCACCTTTTTGTTAAAAATCAAACTCGTATTGATCACAGGCTGTTGCCGTTTAAAACATTTTCTATTTTTTCTTGAGTTTTCACATTTTTATTTTAAACTATTTTGACAGCGTTTGCTAACGAGTGCAAAAACATTAAAGATTAAAGTCTAATAAGCCTCAGACAGCGCATGCCTATAGTTAGCATCACACCCCCGAGGAAAAGTTGATGACATGAGTTGTAAAGTATCAACAGGCTGAATTTTATCTTGAATGAATAACAGAGTAATAGCATCTTCATAGAGAAAAAGCATACAGAGGGCCTACCACCAGAAAAGTTACACAGTGTGCCTTTAAACTTTTGGGTTGGGGGTCCATCACCTACTAGTTATGGATACGGATATGTTATTGCTTTGTCTGAAATATTCCACACTACGACTTTAAACCGCTCTGCCTTACATTTATTACATTATAGGTGGTTTTATTGCTCCAAAATACCCAGAAAAACAGAAAGGTTTAATGCCGTACTGTGAAACATTCCAGACAAAGCAATAAAAGGTCCATGGGGAAAAGCATCCGACAGACTCCACCGCAAAAGCTGCACAATGCACCTTTAAAATAAGCCTGACTTACTTGACTTTTCTTGAGGCTGTCGCTCCGTTCAGCGTCTCCACACGAATGAGTTTATATCAGAAGGTCAACTTTTTTGTCCTGACTCCTGAGGAATTTGTGAACAAGTCTCTGCAGTACCTCCGAGCTGGAGAAAGAATAAACGGAACCATCATCCACACACTGACGGTAAGACTCAGGTTTTAAAGGTCCTAAATTACGCAAAATGGACTCGTGTGAGCTTTAAGCCATGTTAGAAAGCTGCTATCTCGTTAAAACATACCTGGGGTTGTGTTTTGTTTCATTCACACATATTTGAGTAATTCTTTATTATTAGTCTGTTTACAGCTCCAAACCTCAAAATGCTTTGTTCCACCTTCTGATGTTATGTAGTTTTTTCAAGTGAACAGTTACCTTTTGCCCTTAGCTCAGTAGAGACTGGCCAGATTAATCACCCACATTATTCTAGTGAAGGTGTACGGAGTTTAAAAACATAGTGGAGCACTTCCTGTATCACCACGTGACATCAGAGGGTGGAACAGAGTGTTTTCTGTTTGTTAGAAGAAAAGCCTATATGCAAGGTTTGAATGAAATTAAAAATAACACAATAACACAGATTTTAGCCCTTTAAGTTATCGATCTCCATGGAGACAAGGGAGACAGAAAGCGTGTTTTCAAGATAACAAAAACATTTGCAACTGAATAAATGCAACATAGATTTGTTGAATGCCACGGTGGGAACATTCCAGGCAAAGCAGTAGTAACACCATGGAGACGGGCAGGTCCAGAAAAGTTATGTAGTGCTCCTTTAAGGGATGACTACACTAAAAACATTTCGAAGTTGTGCCCAAATTGTGTCAAGTCTAGAGGTCGAGCTTCAAATTCGGTTTTTGTGACAACCGTAGAACGCATTTGTCAATACTAAAATATCAAAACTAGAAACTAATTTGAGCAGGTATCAATACTAAAAAACACATTCAAGGGACAGAAATGAACCTTTCCTGACTTTTCCTGAAAGTACTATGACTCAATGTTGAAAACTAAGGAGTGAGATAGCTGTCAGAAGTATTCAGGTCCGGAGAATAGAAATCCGTGCATATTCGGCTGTAGTTGAGCATAAAATAAATATTCGTAAACTCCTGAATGACTCCGGTCGTACATAAAATGTGCTGTGTGTATTTTATCCTTCAAAATCCAAACCGAAAAGTTACGACATCGAGAATTACAATTACGAAATGAAGCGTTACGATTACACTTTCTTCAGTACGAATACGAATCCACACAGCGATGAACGGTAGATCTCGCGTTCAACTTCTTGCCGTTAATACCGCCGCCATCTTGGTACAGGCTTCCCTGGTCTGAACCTGGTCTGAACTGAACCAGGACTGAACCAGAACTGAACCAGGACTGAACCAGGACTGAACCAGGACTGAACCAGGACTGAACCGGGACTGAACCGGGACTGAACCGGAACTGAACCGGGACTGAACCGGGACTGAACCAGAACTGAACCAGAACTGAACCAGAACTGAACCGGGACTGAAACGGGACTGAACCGGGACTGAACCGGGACTGAACCAGAATTGAACCAGGACTGAACCAGGACTGAACCAGAACTGAACCGGGACTGAAACAGGACTGAACCGGGACTGAACCGGGACTGAACCGGGACTGAACCGGGACTGAACCGGGACTGAACCGAGACTGAACCAGAACTGAACCGGGACTGAAACGGGACTGAACCGGGACTGAACCAGGACTGAACCAGAACTGAACCGGGACTGAACCGGGACTGAACCGGGACTGAACCGGGACTGAACCAGAACTGAACCAGGACTGAACCAGAACTGAACCGGGACTGAACCGGGACTGAACCAGGACTGAACCAGGACTGAACCGGGACTGAACCAGAACTGAACCGGGACTGAACCGGGACTGAACCGGGACTGAACCGGAACTGAACCGGGACTGAACCGGGACTGAACCAGAACTGAACCGGGACTGAACCGGGACTGAACCGGGACTGAACCGGAACTGAACCGGGACTGAACCGGGACTGAACCGGAACTGAACCGGAACTGAACCGGGACTGAACCGGGACTGAACCAGAACTGAACCGGGACTGGACCAGGACTGAACCGGGACTGAACCAGAACTGAACCAGAACTGAACCAGGACTGAACCAGGACTGAACCGGGACTGAACCAGGACTAAATTAGGACATGATCTGCCTTTGCTGTGGCTGGTCCAAAGTTGTGGAATGAACTACCTCCTGTGTTACGCACTATTAATGATTTTTCACTTTTTCAATCAAAACTCAAGACCCATTTATTCCCTTTGGCGTTTAACACATGAGGTTATTAGAACATCATTTATGTCTTATGTTGTATGCCTTTATTCATATTTTATTTATTGTTTTTACTGATTTTGTTTGGGTTCTTTTAACTCCTGTAAAGCACTTTGATCATTACTAAAATGTTGTAAAGTGCTATACAAATAAAGTTTGATTTGATTTGATGATTTCTATTCTACACACACAAATACTTCGGACAGCGATCTCACTCTATATATAATATATATAGAAAACCACATCATTTTAAATTATCATAATCAGTATCAAGTCCATTCCTTAGTACTGAAATCAAGTCTGAAATGTTGTATTACATAAATGTGATATATAATTGTATTTGTAACTGATGTGTTTTGATTCACAGGAGTGGTTATTGCGGACAATTCCTTACAGCGTGATTTCTAGTGATTCCATGCAAACAAATATTCAGGAATACCTAAACAAACTTCTTGAAGACCAAAATAATGGAAGTCAGAAACCACAAACTGTATCATAAAAACATTCTATGTACATCATTTCCAATTTGCAATATATTGTACACTATGTATTTTATCCTCTTATTTTGTTTTGCTTGTACTTTCTCAATGTGATTACAGTACTATGATAGAATAGACATGCTTTGGTATAGGATCTGTTTTGGCACATAGGACAGCATTAAAAGTGCACATAGACCAGACTGCTAATTTCATTAACATCATTGTATAATTGTATTTTATGTTTTACTATAAATCTTGTGTAATCTTGCCCAGTTTTGCAGTTTTTGTGAGGTCTATCATTTTAGAGTTTTACTTTCTGTTGGACATGGGCTGCGGATATGACATACGTAGACTTAATTCTGTAACTTCACTAGCAACTGTAATGTTAACAAGAGCGAAATGACAAATAACAACATCTTTATTTTGTTCAATCATTTAATCTGCCAGAAAAATGCCTTCCTTGTGTGTAAATTGTCTGAATTTTGGGTGGAACTGATGAGAGTTGATTCCTTTTTAAGAACACACAGCTACTTCCTTCCTTTATTTTCCAAGTTTTTGTCATACTTTTCTTCAAAAACTGCTACTTACCTGATAAAACTGTGATGTACTGTATATTTACCTTTTGTCCTAAGTCATAAGAAAATACATTCATCTGATAAACGCACAATAAAGGGCTCATATTACACACATTTTTATCTATGTTTTAATGTGGTGGCCTCATAAAAAACATACCTGGAGTTGTGTTTTGTTTCATTCCCACATGTTTAACACCAAACCCCTACATATCTGGGGTACAGACTAATAATGCAGGGGGGTTACTCAAACATGTGAATGAAACAAAACACAACTCCAGGTATGTATGCTGGGTATGCAGTGGCAGCTGGTGGTATAATTTTTTGGGGGTGAAGCATAAGTCAAAATTATAAATATATTATATATATATATATATATATATATATATATATATATATATATATATTTATATATTTATATGTATATATACATTATATATAAATATATATATCTATATATATATAATGTATATATATATATATATATATATATATAATGTATAGGCTATATAAAATTATAACAAATGCAGCAGCACAACCTGATGCACCTGCTCACACCCAACCCCAACAACACAAAGTAATACACCGTAACACACCGTAACACACCATAACACACCATAACACACCGCTCACAAACAGCCCCAACAAACAGCCCCCACAAACAGCCCCCACAACCAGCCCCCGTATGGTCATGAAAATGCAGCAAAAATGATGCTCCGGTCACGGCATCAGCGCCGCTCCTACAGCTCACTGCAGAACACCATTCATTTACACATTTACCTATTAACGCTATAACAGTTTACCTGTGAGGCTCCGTCCTCAGATTTGCCCCAAACTACTGGGCAAAAGCAACGTAATGACGTCACATTTTTTAAATGTTTCAGGCCCCTCCATAGACCTGCTCCATTGGGGTGCACCTAAGGTGCACACTCAAATGCACCATGTGACTCAAATACAGCGATATATATTTTTATCACGTTAAATGTGCTTATGTCTATGCAGATACACGTTCGGTTTTAAACAAAAATATTAAACATATAGCCTAATACAAAATAACTTTATAATTTATTGATTATTTATTTTTTTTAAATCAAGGTTAAGTTAGGGAGTGCGGCGCACTTGCACCCTGTATTCACTAGCGGCCACTGTGGGTATGTATTTGAAGAGTAATATAGGACCTTTAAGATGCAGTATAAGTTTTGTTAAGTGAATAATATACTAAACATTTCTATTGCCTTTACTGCTGTGATTCCACCTTCTGTTTTGAGTTGTGAAAATCTGGCTGGTTTTGGTGATCTCGTTTCTGGTGGGGCTTTTTCCTCCCATTGTGCTGGAGGAGTGTCCCTTGGCTGTGTTATTAGGCCCAAGCGCCAGATGTTGGCAAAGGGCCTATTAGTATCACATAGCGATGCTCATAGGGGTGGGAACTAAAATGACGCGACGTGACTCGCCCGTAGTGACCAGGGACCCTCGCCATGACGTAGCAATGCACCAGAGGTTTCCAAATGACACCAAAAAAAATTTGCACGTAGAATCATGAAATTTAACACAGAAGTCGATCATGACAAGAGAAACAAAAAATATTATTATGTCCACGCCCCCTGACACACCAGAAGGCGGCCATCTTGGATTAAAGTTTGCAAAGTTGAAACGCACTCCTCTGTGGGCGTCACCCGAACGGCCTCAAATTTGGTCCACATTATCTCCAGGGGCGGAAGATCAAAAAATATCCACATCCCAAATCCGTCTGACGTCTCTGAGCAGTGAAGCGACAAATAATGAACACAAGTTTTGGATATTTACAAATTGCTCCCATTTGCTCAAACTCTTATTTCAATTAAATTTGGCACAGTTCTTAAACTCTCTGCCCTAAAGCTACTGAATGTGAAAAAAAATTATTTGATGCATTAGCGCCCCCTACAGATTGAAATAAAACATGACCCCCCCAAACACATTTTTGTTCTAACCAGAAGCACAAGCTACAGTCTAACAAACCAGGACCTTCTGCTTTTTAAAGACAGAATAAAATAACATTGCTACACAAGAACGTCTATGGACAGAAGGACATGAGCAGGAATAAATTAAAGTCAATAATTTCATGAATTTTAGAACATAATAGGGTTAACAGGTTTTAAGACCCCACTGAGAAGATATGTTTTATTCTCCGGACAGGAAACGCAGCAGCCTAATAACTACAGCTATTCACAAGGTAGTGTTTTTTGATGTTATTCTGAATATGGAATAAGTCATTTCAAGTTTAGTCACATGATAATAAAATGAAATACATGAAAATACAAGCTCACAAACTTGTCATGTTCAATTTTTTGGCTTAAAGTCCCTGTTACAGCCACCTTTGATAAATGTTCTATGTGTGGCTAAACTTTCCTGTGTCCTCATGCAGCCTTTCCTGTGTGAGCTCTTGCGTCTGATTGGAGGACTGTGTTCAAGTCTGCCCCTGGTTGGCTGCTCCTTACTCATTTCTGATTGGTGCATCACGTTCCCTCCTGGCCAATCCCGTCCTTCCACCTGCCCCCCCCCCTTACTTAAAGATTTTTTTAAACATTGAAATATTTATTAATTTGTTTTCTATTATTACAGAAACTAGCAAACAAAAAATATATATATTCATCATTCAGTGACAGGTGGACGTAAGGCTTTAGGTTTCAAGTAGTACTATCTAATACTATCTATCTTTGTTATAGAAGCCATTTTGAGGACTTTTTATTCTGAATGTGTTACTAATATATTCCCCAGGGAATTATGGGGGATAACCCAAAGAGGTTATTAGTAAATGCACTAAGGCAAATGAGAAAGCCCTTCAACTGCTTCATCCTTGCAGTTTTCAAGTTGTAATGCTCACGAGTGGCCACTGGAGGGCGATATATGCACAGTTTTCATGCAAAACCTTGTCTCAATGTTCTTAAATTAAAAAGTCAATTCATATAGGATCATTTTGCTGTCAGTTTTTTAAAAATTATTTTATTTATTGTGTGGCGTACAAACCCAATCAATGCAGGACTATTAATGTTGTTATATTACGTTATTTTCAGTTCTATGTTATAATGTTTCTTCATCAAAACATACCTGTTTTAGCTACATTCACACATGTTTAACACACAAATCCTGCATATTCAGGCTGTGTTCTCTCAAACTGGAAACACTGTTCCACTTTGTGATGTCAAGTAGTAATACAGGAAGTTTCCACTGTGTTTTTAAACTCTGTACAACTTCACTTGACTCATCTGGACAATTTCAGCTCTGGAATTGCAAATCTCTACTGAACAAAAGGTAAAAAGTAGCTGTTAAATAGTAAATTACTGTTTCATGACATCACAAGGTGAAACAGAGCATTTTGAGCTTTGCAGATGTAAACAGACAAAGGATAACAAAGGATTACTCAAACATGTGTGAATGAAACAAAACACAGCTCCGGGTATGTTTGTGATGAGGTAACATCATCTATAATAATATAATATATATTATAATAAGGGCCCTTTAACCTTAACCTTGACACTAATGTTAAAGTTAAGGCAAGTGAGAGCACATACAGCGATAAATAGAATGATCATAAAAGAGAAAATGGTACAAGATCTTCACGGGCCCACCTCAAACCAGCCATTATCATCATTATAATACAGGATTTGCTGATTGCTTTGATGGAATTCCCCTCCTTTCTGTACTGTGGGTTACTTCATTGGTGGTGGTGTCTGTCAGGTACATTTTAAACCTGGGACTTTCCTGACCGCGGGTGCTCCAATATTCAGCGCAGTAGTCTCTTTATAGCACCTTTTAATTAAACTGTACAAACACTGTGGCTTAAATACATTTGTGCTGTTTGATATTTTAATAATAGTGTTTAGGAAATGGCGGGTTGAGGAATATAATAAGAAAAGGTAGGTAAGATCACTTCCTTTGATTTCAAAACTGAGTTGTTAGCATTTTTGTTGTTAGAGTTTTACCATAAAAACATCTTGACAGACTTTCTATCTACCTTTGTGGAAGGTCCTTGTTTATTATTTTTATGTAAAATTAAAACGGAGGCAAATGTTATGAAATGAGTAGTCATCATATATGCTTCAAGTCAATGAACTTTGCTATTACACAAGATAAATATCTGACAAGTTACTGTTTAAAGGTCCTATATTACGCAAAACTGATTCTTGTGATATTTAAGCCATATTATAATGTTGTTACCTGGTCAAAAACATTAATTTCTTTTGCATAACCCTTTATTATTAGTCTGTCTTCATCTCCAAAGCTCAAGTTTATAGCTACCTTTTACCTTTAGCTCAGTAGAGATGGGCATTTCCAGGACTGAAATCATCCAAATGATTGTAGTGAAGGTGTATGGAGTTTAAAAACAAAGTGGAGCGCTTCCTGTCTTACCATAAGATATCACAAGGCGGAAGTTTTCTGTTTGAAAGAAGAATTCAGCCTAAATAAGCAGGGCTTGCGTGTTAAAGATGTGTGAATGAAACGAAACACAACTCCAGGTATGTTTGTGATGAGGAAACAACATTATAACACAGAAGAAGCATTCGTTAAAAACAAAATCCAGAGATACAGCGCTGGTTTAAAAAGAACTAACTTAAAGCAAAGCGATGGAAAAGTGGAGTTTGTTGGTGGGGCCGCTGAGTGCTCACATATGGCTGGGTTTGCTTGTATAGCCTCACTTCAAGGCAAAGGGCCTCCAAACATAAACAGAGCCGGGCTGCAGCTGGATCAGGAGGCAGGGCTTGTATACGGACAGTCTCCACACTAAACAATGGATCAAGTGCTGCACGGGTCTTTGGCAACGCAACAGACGGCCAGGGCCCTCTGTAAAGCCTTTCTTCCATGAACTCCTCATCTCAATATTTACCCCATAGGGAGACACTTTCCTTTTCTCTGGATCAGAAGGGAGCGAATACAAGACCACCAGACAGTTGTGGGTTTGGAAAAGAATAGAGAAATAAGTTGCTAAAAATTGCTGAAAAAAATAAAAAACTGCACTGACTTGCATTTGTAATGACTTAAAGAAGTTATCTATTCAAACTTTTACGACTGAAATCTTATCATACAGCCAAAAAATAACCACAAATGTCCCAATATTGCAAAGAAAAAGTACGTACGATAAATAGTGAATCCAAAAATATATTGTTCCTACATTCGGATATTGAAAGATAAGTCAATATAGTGATTATTATGACAGGCCCAGTTATATATCTACACAATACTGATAGCAAAAGAAAAAAAAAAAAAAACTTTTTCTGCGGCATTAATCTGGACGACCTTGGGATTACACAGACAATAGCGATGGAGGGAAAAATAGAAATATATTTAGGCTTGAGAATTTCACAACATCTTACTTGAATAGTACTTCTGGATATGGTATACATGGAGTATTTCCGTTTTATTGCCATTGTCAGTGAACATAACCATAATTTTGTTGAAAATCACACCCCTAAACAGGACCATGAACGCTCGTATTGATCACAGGCTCCTGAAAATGCGTTGCTTAAATCCATTTTGTACTTAATTCTTGAGTTATTAAAATCTGCATTGTATCACCACCGTAATTCCTATTTGTATCTCTAATTGTGGGATATTTAAGACACCCAGAGCGTGACGTCACTGCAAAGTATCAATAAAAAAAAGTCTCACCCATGGACGCCCCAACAGTGAGATTTGAACCTGCAACCTTCTGTTCTGAAAGCTCACTTACACGCAGCTCCACTGTCACTTTCCCAGCCGTCCTTCAAGCGCTGGTGATGGAGGCCAGGTGAAGGTAGAGGAGGCCCAGGTCAGCACGGGTCACGCCTCCTTCTCAGCTTTGGGCTAATGAAATCAAACCAGACGTCAAACTCTGACTTTCACAAATAAACCCACGAGCAGAAGCGCAGGTAGGCCTAGCGCTTTGCTCCAGTTTACAACACGCTCAGTGACAGTCAGCCAGGACACAGGACAAGGAATTTAAACAAACCTCACCTTGTCCTTCTCACGGAGACAGGGGTGGTGATGGGAGAAAGTGGAAAATGAACTCTCCGATGGGTCCGGGTGTCGAAAATGTCCGGACGATTTCCACTAAATTACAGGTAAGTCTGAGGTCAAAAAGAAATGAAGTCACTCATAATTGTTAACTTTAAAGGTCTTATATTACGCAGAATTGACTCTTGTGATCTTTACGTCATATTAGAAAGTTGTTACTTCATCAAAAATCTGCCCGGAGTGTTTTGTTTCATTCACACGTGTTTGAGTAACCCTTTAATATCACTCTACATTTTTCAAAGGTCAAAACGCTCTGTTCCACCTTGTGATTAAGCAGTAGTCACGAAGTTATGAAGCTGTAGTTTTCAAGTTAATAGCTCCTTTTATCTAATGTTTAGTAGAGATTGGAGATTCCAGGACTACAACTTATCCAAATGATTCTTAAGAAGGTGTGTGGAGTTTAAAAACAGAGTGGAGCATGTCCTGTATTACCACAAAACATCTCAAGGTGGAGTGTTTTCAGTTTGAGAGAAGAACTCAGTAGTATGCAGGGTTTGTGTGTTAAACATGTGTGAATGAAACAAAACACAACTCCAGGTATGTTTTGCCTAAAATGTTCCACAGTATGGCATTATGCTTATATCTGCAGTAGGGGTTTCAACATTATAACGTGGCTTAAAGCTTACCAGAATCAATTTTGTGTGATATAGAACCTTTAATGATTAAATAAAGATATCTCTACACATTTATGGTAATAACAAAAAGTATATTAAATAGATTTTTTGATGGTTTTTAGACCTGGGGCAAAAATTTTAACTATGGGGGGCACTGCAGTCTTGATTGAAATAGTGAACAGGTTCAGTATCACAAAAAAGTACTGGTTTGGGTTTAATGTCCCTGTAGCCCTGTATTGTTTTCAGGCTTTTATATTTTGGCGTGTTGTGCTATTAATGTTTTGTTTATCTTTATCTTTCTTTATCTCTGTTCTTTTCAATTTCCCTTTTCTCATTTCTTCAGCCCTGCACAGAAGTTTTATTTCTGGATATCTTCCACAACTACAGCCAGACACTGACCCCGGTGCTGCTCGAGATGGTCCAAAATCGACAAGGTTATTTATTTATTCTCTTTTTAAAGCACCACGTAATTTTAGGGAAGGTAGTGTAATTTGAAATGCTTGTTAGGAAACTCTTTTGGTGGAGGGTTTGCCACCTGCTTGTCCACACAGCTTGTTCCACAGTACGTCGTCAAAGTTATCTGGATAGGCGCTGCTCTGTGGTACTTTTCTCCATGGAAATACTGCGGAACATTCTAGGTGAAGCAATAAATATCTCCATGGAAATGAGTAGGTTACATGGTGCACTTGAAAGTTTTTAGCATTACTAGGGATGCACCGATATGACACTGTTATATAGGGACGTGCACTGCCTTGAGTCTGACAATACGATATCATGATATGCACGTCATGATTCAATATATCACGATATATCCCAATACTAAAACAATATATATTGCAATTTATCAATAATTACTTCTAATAATATAGTCAATACACCTTCACAAGAACAAAATTGTATGAAATATAATTTATTACCTTTTTTAAATCATGAGAACCGTAAATGCAACTAATGAATGTTTGTGAAAAATATTTTTAAAATCGATTCAGATGCATTTTGAATCAATTCGAGAATTGTGGAATGAAGTATCACGATATATCACTGAATCGATTTTTTCTTACACCCCTAATCTGCAGTATTGGTCCGTGGAGACAAGCATGTGGCACTACCTGGCTAGGTTACAGGTCACATCTGTGAAGAAGCAATCCAGCTCACAACAAGAACAAGGTTATTTTTTCAAGGTATAATTATCACTCAGAATAAATGTGCAATACACAAGTAGGTTCCAGTTCAATTACATCGCCATGGAGCATAGACTGTATAAAAGAAGTGGACTAAGTGAGTGTGACGTCACCCATAGCTTTTAACGCCGCTCAAATGAGGCTCACAATGTTAACGGCTACAGGAGAGAATCTGGAGCCAGGCTCTATGTTATGAATAGGGTTTTTTCTGACAGACAAAATAGCTGAAAAAAAATTCAGAATCATGTAGAGCGGGTTCATACAAACATTTTAAGACCAAAATGACGAGGCTCACTGCAACAGGTACAGAGAGAGGAGCGATAAGATCTCAATATAAGTCAATGGGAAAAAGGGAGAGAAGGACCTGGATGAGCCTCCTGGAGCACTTCCTGTTTGGCACGCGGCGGCTAACGGGATAGCTTAGTCCACTCATATATACGGTCTATGCCATGGAGATGAGCAAACAAGTTACACTGACCAGCTTTAACTTTTTTGAAGCCTTCCCTTTTCAGTTTTCAGAATTGGGCCAGTCTATCATCAGAATAAATGAGTTGCCTCAGTTCACTACAGCACAGTCCAGTTGTGTTCACTTTAACAGATACTGACAACTGCTTTTCATTGGACTAAATTATAACAGACAAGCGACAATCAACAGGAAAAGTTACAGTCAACAAGATGTCCGGATGAGTCAAAAACGATCAGTAAAGTGATCAGTAAATAAATCTGTTATTGTCAATTTGTTGTACTACGAGCCTAGTTACAGGTCAGATCTCTGGAAAGGCGACCCCGCTCACAATAAGAACGCATGTTTCAAGGCGTCTGTGCAATAAAGGACCTGTAATTGACTAAATGCAAGACAGCCAAGTTTAAAGCCACACTGTGAAACGTTTTAGGCAAAGCAAAAACATCTCTGTAGAGACAAATGCAGGGTGGATCATTACGCTTTTCTGATCTCTGTTACAATGTTGTGTTCTCATCAAAATGTGTGTACGGAGTTGTGTTTTGTTTCATTCACATATGTTTAGGACACAATCCCTGCATTTAGGTTGAGTTTTCCACCTTGTGATGTCATGCAGTTAATACAGGCATTGCTCCATTGTGGTTTGAAACTCCATAAACCTTCACTAGAATCATTTGGATAATTTCAGTCCTGAAATGTCTGCCTAAGGTTAAAGGTTAAAGGTAGTTAACTTGAAAACGAACACTTCATGACAAAAATAGTAGAGATGTAGATAGACTAATAATAAAGTATTACTCAAACATGTGTGAATGAAACAAAACACAACTCCAGGTATGTTTTTGAAGAGCAATGAACACTGTAACACGGCTTAAATATATTGAACTTCAATATTGGTCGAACTTCAGATTTTAAAAACTTAGCCAAATTTCCCCATCACCATTTGCAAAAAGCGTTTTTTGACGATAATTCGAGAATGAAAGGTCATAGAGACTTGGAATCGAACCGTCAGACATACTTCGGAGGCGCAGAACACACTAGTTTTGGTTGCGAGTCTCTATGACCTTCCATTCCTGAGATACAAGCACTTTAGGCTAAAGGAAGTGACGTAACTCCAGAATGGAAAATCACACAGACTCAAGGTTGGTACCAATGGAAAGCCCGTATAGGGAAATGGGGAGGTAGGTGAAGATTTCATCACTTATCACTATTTCATATGGATCTCGAGTTATTGACGTAAAATAGGATGAGCAAGTTGATCATCGTGGTTATTACCGCTCTTCCTAACTCTAACCCTAACCCTAAGTTGGTTCCAGGTCTACAGTGCACAGAATGGTGTTGGTTCCAAAAGCCAAGTCTATTGTCCTAACCCTAACCCAGGCATGTCCAAACTATGGCCCAGGGGCCAAATGTGGCCCTCAAACCAAATTCTTTTGGCCCTCAGGCTTCCAGGTGAATTGGCCCATATGACCGCAAGTCGTACTTTTTACTGCATGTTTTTGAAATCTACCTTCATCAAGCAAATGTAGTGTGTCCTACTGAGGGTCTAAGCCTGAACAAAGGTCTGGAGGGTCATTCAAACCTGTTATAAATGCACAGATTTGAATTACTCACTGTTTTGACCACCAGTTTATGACCCTCGATCGGCCCTCACGCTGGTCTGTGTTTTAATATGTGGCCCTTGATGAAAAAAGTTTGGACACCCCTAACCCTTAACCCTAACCCTGGAACCACATGGACTTGGCTTTTGGAAGGACAATATACTTGACTTTTGGAATCATATCTCCATAAATTAAGTTTATTCATTATTATTTAAAAGCTAATACTAAAACTATTAAAACCCAATATTTATACAATTAAAGAGAGCCTATTTTGCGTAATATAGGATATAGCATTTACCATATAGAACATTAACTATTTAAAAGGATCTATGTACTGCGGTTGGGAAAAACTGCTGTACAGGAATATTAGCTAGACAAAACTTTAGATATTTCTTTTTGCATTGCAGATGGCGCTGGGAATGTATGCATGACCTAACTAAGATAAAATGTGCAGAAAACAGATGAGGGGTCAGATTGGCATTGTAAATAGTGAATGGAGTTCCTGTGGTCCCTCTCTGAGATCTGAACGTAGAGACAGACCACCCAGAAGCTCCATACTCACAGCTCACTTGTTTCTTAGCTCTGGGAGACTTGTCAAAGCACGTAGACTCCTCAGCTGTTTATTGATAGCTATCAGCACTTTCCCATTTCTGCAAAACACAACACAACACAGAGACACATGTTTGGGACTATGCTTCCTTCAGTGGTGACTGGGGCTGAAAAGAATCTATATACAGCTGCACAGGATACAATGGAGCAGTACTTTCCCATCAAAAGTTTCAAATTAAAATCAGTCATGTATGTAATGATAAAAAGGTGGGTCTTAAATCCTGTTGTTTTGCAGCTGATATCATCAACATTTCCCGGGGAGGTGATGCTAACTGTAGGCATGCTCCGTCTGAGGCTTTGTTACACTTGAGTTTCTTTTAACACAAGAAAGAACTGACTTAGCTGGAATTACAATAAGTGAGATGATTTTTGCTGATAGTCCTTCGAATAACATTAGTTTTTTCACTTAGTCTCACCTTTTTGTTGAAAATCAAACACCTAAACAGGACCATAAACACTTCAATTAATCACAGGCTCCTGAAAGTGTGTATTTTTAAATCCATTTGTATGTTTTCTTCAGTTTTTGGCTGTGTTTGCTAACGTGAATACAAAAATACTGTTATGTCGACTGCAAAATGAGATAGGAATTTCTGGGACTGTTCTTTCATGGTTTTCTTCTTATCTGACCAACAGAACTTTTGCCATGTTTGTGAATAATATAATGTCTGAAGTCACTCCCCTGTTACACGTTGTCCCTCAGGGCTCAGTCCTAGGCCCAATTCTGTTCCTTTTGTACATCAGCCCTCTCGGTAAAATTATAAGCACCTTCAAAAATGTGTCTTACCATTTGTATGCTGATGACATCCAATTGTACTGCTCCTTCAATGATTCAGGGTTACACAAGTTAGCTGAGCTCTTAAATTGTGTCTCATCTATTGAGGACTGGCTTGCTCAGAACTGTCTTCAATTAAATTTTAGGAAAACTGAAACTCTGATCATTGCTCCTGAACAGAAAGTTCCTTTGATCAAACAACACCTGGGTTCTCTGGGCTCCTCTTCCCAGCCGAGCCTTAGAAACCTTGGTGTTCTATTTGACCAGTCAATGTCCCTGGACAGCCACTCAAGACTTTTGGTTAAAAACTGCTTCTACCATCTGAGATCTATCTCTAAACTGAGTGCATTATTATCTCAATCTGATCTGGAATTGATTATCCATGCTTTTATTTCTTCTCGTTTAGATTATTGTAATTCTCTTTTTACTTGTTTTAACAAATCTGCAGTCACTCGTCTCCAGTTAGTCCAGAATGCTGCAGCAAGGCTTTTAACAGGAACCAACAGAAGAGCTCACATCACTCCGGTTTTATCTGCTTTACATTGGCTACCTGTCAAATTCAGAATTGATTTTAAAATTTTAGTCTTGACTTTTAGAGCTCTTAATGGACAGGCCCTGAATACATTTCAGAAATGTTGTTCCCTCACACCTCTGGCCGCTCCTCCGGTCTTCAGGCCAAAACCTCCTGAAGGTCCCAAAGACCCGATTTAAAACTCGAGGAGACCTGTCCTTTCAAGCGGTAGCCCCTAGACTGTGGAATGCCCTGCCTCTGTCTCTTCGAGTGGCTGAATCTGTTGATTCTTTTAAAAAGCAGCTAAAGACACTGTTATTCAAACAAGCTTTTAGTTAATTCACTGCTCTTTGTCTTATTTACCTGTTTTAACATTTTTATTGTTGTTTTGCACTTCATCTATTTTTACTTGCACTCTGTAAAGCACTTTGTGATTTTATCTGTGAAAGGTGCTATATAAATAAAGTTTACTTACTTACTTACTTACTTACTTACGTGTGCATTGTGTCACGATGGTAACCACCAAACATATACATGCAGCACACCCCAAACATGATGTCATGGCAAAATATCAAACGTCAAAATTTCATAGTGAAGTTGTTTTAAAGGTAAAGTATGTAAAATTAGAACAGTCTAAGTCTATGAGAACCAAAGACGGTTTAAAGAAGTGGACTAAGTGAGCGTCACGTCACTCACAGCGTTCAGCTCCGCTCAAATGAAGCTGAGGTTTACAGGAGCGAATTTGGAGCCAGGTTCTATATTATGAATAAGGTTTTTTAACAAACAAAATGGCAGAAAAAAACAGCAGGATCATGTAGAGTCGATTAATACGAAAATTTTAAGACCAAAATGATGCTGAGACTCACAGCAGCAGTTACGTGGGAATATTATGGACCCTGTTTCTGTAAGTCAATAGGAGCCAGGGTCAGAAGGAGCCAGAAGCACCCGAACGCGAACTTCCTATTTGGAGCACAGAGCTAGCAATGTCCATTTATATATACAGTCTATGATGAGAACATTGTCAAAAATCTTGTCACATGCTTAAGAGTGAAATATCACAATAGCTACAGATGTTTTGGAAACGAGGGAGGTGCCCCATGCAATAAAAACACAATAAAACCACACAAGCATCAACACGTGCAATACCAATCATAAAAGTTGCAAATAAAATAAATCTGAAATAAGTCAGAACTTAAAAACACCAAACGGCGTGCACTTTTTTCATATACTGCACTTTTTTGTTTAATATTCATTCACAATTGTGCAATGCTCAAATCTTGAACATAGCATTTTTTCCCACATTTCTGATTTGTAAAGTATCACTGGAGAATCCAAAACACAATTGAGAATTTCAGCCACTGTGTCACTGTGGAATTCAGGAATAATAAATAAATTCGACATTTTATTGCTACGTTTATGCACATGATTTATTGTAGTTTTTAAGGCTAACCCTTTTAGAAAAAGACCCATAACTTGTAAACAAAAAGACAACTCTGTATGATTATATTACCTGAGTGCACTATTGTGTCAATTATATTCAAAACCAAGATTTAAGACAATGAAAAGTAAAACCTAAATAAAGAAGACCTATTGTGCTTGTGTCTTTTATACAGTTATAAACAAGGACACCCATGGATCATTATGTTATCATTTGGACATTTTAAATTGCAATATTCCTCTGAAACAACTTCATAAAAGAAACAATAGGAGGCACGCTTGCATAAGAAAATAAAATTAAAGAATGAAATAAGTACAGAGGTGATAACCCATTTCCAGCAACTGTACTTAAAAAAATAAAAATTAAAAATTAAAACTGTATCATCATCATTAGAAAATCACATAATGACCTTATCTGTACAATTACCACTCTTCTAAAACCATTTAAATACATCATCATTGTTTTTAAGACTGTGCAAGGTAAATAAAACATATTTAAAACTTAGAAACAGACTATAAACATGAGGTAAAATGTTCTGAACAGTTTCACCTATCTAAAGGTGCACTCTGTAACTTTTCTGGGCCCAGGATGTGTTTGTTTTCATAGAGGTGTCATAGCTTTGGCTGAAACGTTCCACAATATAAAAATCCCTTGGAATGAAATATATCCAAGATGCTTTTAATAGCATCCTGTGGAATATCCTATAAACAATGCATTAAAAGAACTTCTCCACAGACAAAAGCAGGAGACAAACACTCCACAGTGAACCTTTAAAATTTGATTAAAATCCTTCTAGAAACATGACTTATTTTTTCCATAGAAATTTCTCATTGGTTTTCCACAGACTTTTGCTCTCCTCTTGTTTGTAGTGATGTCTAGCTGCAATGTTAGTGTTGACACAGACCCTCTGCACTTCGGCTGGATCCGTCAGTCTGTTCAAACTCTCCTCGTCGCCCTCCTGCAGAACATCCCAGAAGTCCTTGGAAGGCTTTTTCATTATCGTTTTGGGAGAACTACCCTCACACAACGCTGCTACTGGAGAATCCTTAGAAGATGACGGTTTGCTAGACAATACTGACGTTGGGTTGGTAGTTTTTGGGGAGTTCTTTTTAGGTTTGAACAAATCGTCAAGTATTGAGGTGTCACCTATCAGATCTGTAAGAAAAGACTTGTCATTTGTGCCAGCTGAAGAACCAGAGTGCGTTTTCGGTTCTTGGGAATTCTTCGATATTTTCTGTTTATCCTTTGTTTCTTGGAATGTAGGCTTGGCTAATGGAGCAGGTAAGTTAGGGTTCATTTCCGAATGTTTATTACTCAAAAAACTGGTCGGGTTTAAGGCAGCACTATCTTTTTTTGTTCTTTTTTCTATAAATTCGTTGGTAATCTCGACTTTTTCCTCAGGCCAGTCTGCTTCTGGACTGGGAATATTCCCAAATGGATCTTTTGTTTTTTGTAATGTAGACTTGGCTCCTGTAGTAGGTGATTTATGGCTAACTTTTGAATCCTTGTTCCTCGAAAAAGTAGCTTCAAAACTGGTCAGGTTTAAGGCATCACGATCTTTTTTTGTTCTTTTTTTTATGAACTCTGTGGTAATCTCAACTTTCTCCTCAGGCCAGTCTGCTTCTGGGCTTGGTATATTCTCAAATGGATCCTTCTTTTCCTTTTTCTCATGAATTTGCGACTTTGCTTCTTGACAATTTGACCTTTTGCGACCCTTCTTCGGACTTGAAGTACTTTTTGCAGCTGTTTTTGTAGTTTCATTACAAGGGACGTTTGCAGACGACGATGCTTTGATAGAGGCAGAAGAGGACGGCTTTGTAGAAACAGGCTGTGGAAAGTGCTTCGTGATCGTATTGGCCAAATCAGGGTGGTCCAGTGAAGTGTAGTATCGCTGTAACCAGGACAGACGTTGGTTTGAGGCGCTGCTGAGAACTTCTTTAGCAAATTGTTCAACTGAATAAAACTGGAGCTTTGTGGCCATGTCCTCCAATTGTTGCCTAGATACAAGACAAAGAATAAGTCATGTAAAGACAGATGTAAGTGTGGCTGGCTGAATGTGATACTTAATGGTAAATGGTAATTGGTCTCATTTTTATATAGCGCTTTTCCACCTTTAAGGCACTCAAAGCACTTTACATTACAGGAGCCACTCACCCATTCACACACACATTCACATTCACATTCACATTCACATTCACATTCACACACCAGTGTACGCAGACACTGGGGGTGAGGCGGGCTAACTGTCTTGCCCAAGGACACAATGACTAAATTCATCTGTGGGAGCTGGAATTACACCAGTGGCTCTGCTTATGTCAAGAGTGGGATTTGAACCACCAACCTTCAGATGAGTGGACAAACACGCTACTAATTGAACTATTGTTGTACTTAGTGTTATCACGCTACAAAAATTTCCATTTGATACTAAAGAAAAGGATCAGTACCACCAATTTGATACCACAATGATGATAAAACACACATTTTTGGAAGCTGGAGTTATTTTCAACATAAAATAATAGTAGTTTGGCCTTGTAGTAGGTTTGATAATGATCCAGACTATACAAAAACCATTCAACAAAGGTCTACATTTGCTCCATTTATGTGATTTCTATTCTAGTTTTTATGCAAGTTGAACTCCCTTATCAATTTATTTAGCTTGAAAGCCTAGTTTAATTAACCAAAATGAACAAGCCTGTGGCAGAATCAGCCATGGAACTTAAAAATTAATTTAGTAAAGATTATTGCTGTGCTGTTTACATGTGTCTGGGAGTGTCTGAGAGATAAGACAGGACTTTACTGATCTCACAGTAGCTCCAGGACAGTTTAGTGCAAAAAGGAAAAAAGTGTGATGCAATTAAGATAAACAATAATAATAAAAATAGAAATAATAATAAAAATAATAACATAAAGTGAATAAGTAGGTTGTCTTTTGTTTCATGGAAGGTGGAACAGAGTCTTTTCAGTTTGCGAGAACAACTCTCCTAAACCTAAATATGCAGGGTGTGTGTATTAAACGTGTGAATAAAACTTCAGGTACGTTTTTGATGAGGAAAATTATAACATAGATCAGAAAATAGCGCAATATGGGCCCTTTAATGTTGTTGCAAAATAAAGGGCAGTCTAATCCGGTAAATTTTCTGGTAAATTGAGCTCTAAGTGAAGGATATTTTTGGGTACCTAAGGGCAAACGTAGACAAAGTCCTTCTCAGGCACAGAGACTAAAGCCACTGAGCTGCTGCCCAGCCTAGTACATGGTATGTTGATAGAGGTGGTGCAATACTACAGTGTAAGACTAAGGTGTGTGTTCTGCGTGTGAAAAGGTGCTGATGTCTGCATAGGACTGTGGTTTTAAACGGCCTGCGGGTTTCATTTTTGGGTCCACTCCTAGTAGCTGTGGTCGAGCAGAAGAGAACTCCACCACTGTCAGGGCTTGATACAATAAGAGTTCATATCTGGAAATGATGCTAGAAGGCAACAACTCTGAGGTGGTCTGTCCTTACATTCCCCGCACGCACTGATCCCGCAGGCCTGGTGGGGGCGCTCATTACAGACGCTGTGGTTAGATTTGGCTTTCCGCCTCAAACCTGCTGGGAAATTGTCTCCTCAAATACACAGAGCCCTTTCTTCCTTCTAAACGGTTTGCCAGCTTTATGAAATTACTTATGAACAGTGAGTGTACAAAGACATTAGATATGTTTTGCAATCATCCTTGCTTGAAAATTATGATACAGTTTGGCACATATAATCGGAAGAAGTCTGCTAAGATTTTAAGAGTTAAATCAGTGCAAAAGCATAGAAACAAATGCCCTTTTGTGATTATTAAACAGAGGCCTTCAGGACAACTTGTTAGCAGTGAAATTTTGCTCTATCACTGCAAAATGAGCAAGCAGAAATTGTGAAAATATATTTTTTTATTATCTAGGCTTTTTAGAAAACTGACATCACCTTATAGTTATTGAATGTTAGAAATATTATAACAGTATTTATTTTGTTCTGTAGCACAGCTCTACATTACAAGTCAGATCTGTGGAGAGTCGCCACTTTTCACAGAAGGAATTACTGTATTGGTGAGCAATAGAAACACCTGTAATTAATAAATGTTAAATCAGGGTATCCCCAGGTTTGACTACCCCAAATTTAAGACTTTTAAAGATCTTTTTAAGACCATTTAAATGAAAATTACATCTTACCCATTATGTGGGTGAAAAACACCAGATCCAATTATAACAGTGACTGCTTTAAATAACAAAAAATACTTTTATTATAAAATCTCATTCAGAACTCATTTATAGTCATATGCATTGCTTTTTAAATGGCCCAAAAAATCATTTATAACATTCTAACAAGACAAACTAACCTTTCACATTGTCTTGCCAGTTGAGAGTTGAGTATACATAAAATAGGCTAATGAAATTTAAAACCTTTGTGAGAAAAATAAGACTTGGACAACATAATTTAAGACTTTTTGAGGCCTTAATTTAGGAACATGAAATTTAAGACCTTTTTAAGACTTTTAAGACCCCACAGCAACCCTGTAATGGACATGTTTAATGTCATACCATAGAACATTCCAAGCAAAGCAATAACATCTTCATGGAGACAAGCAGGTAGTGGACTCTGACTAGAAAAGTGACACAGTGCACTTTTAAATAACTTTTTCAATACCTGCAAATGGTCTGGGGCGTTTCTCCGATGACAAACGTGGTGTGCCGTGTCTGCTCTGTGATCCTGGTCCTGAATGTAACAGGATGCTCTGCTCTGGGTCTCAGGCCTGTAGAGGTAGCTCTGCTTTGTATCGGGGGACTGTCTGGGGGGCTCTCCGACAAGCTCTGGAAACGCCAAGTCAGCGTGTTATTAAGTACTTAGCCTAATATAGTAGTAATTACCCATGTTTTCTGGCCATTGCCTCTTACCCACCTCCTGTGTGCCTAAGAGATGGTTGGCAGGCATCTGGGAGAACATTTTTCGTTCGAACACATCTCTCACCGCCGCTCTGCTGATCAGCTCCTCGGCCCTGCTCCCCCCCACTACTCTCTGGTTGGAGTGGGTGTAGGCTACTTCCTGGACACCACCTTTAACAAAATACGCCATAAATGATAACAGTGTAAGAAAGGAAAAAATAAATAAAACATTTACAGTAATTCCATCTAATTTGATGCTGGTAAGCTACGCCAACGCTAACCTCGAGCTACAGAAAATGCCAGTCTGCGCCAAAAGCCTCACCAACCAACAGTAACTCACACACAATACAGTTGCATAAAGAAGCCAGATGTGGTTTCAAGACATTTCTGATTTCAAACTTAATCATCGATTGACGCAAGTTCCCTTTTCAATGTTTTACCAAAAGCAAATAACACCAAATTGTTTGTGTGATCAATAATAAATAATCTGATTCTTCTGTGCAGATGTTTGGGGTAACAACAAGTACAAAACAATTATTATACATCCACTATTTGTTCTCCAAAAGAAAGCCATAAAGATTATTCATGGGGCAGGTTACAGGGACCATATCAGTTCATTATTTTTTACAGTCAAAATTATTAAAATTGAAAGTCATTATTGAGTTACAGACTATTCAAATGTTATTTAAGGCAAAACACAGACTATTACCTGCCAATATTCAAAGGCTGTTCACAGAGAGGGAAGGGGGTTTTCATTTGAGAGGGAAATTTGATTATAAAGTTAAAAGGGTGAAAACAAGAAGGAGGTTTCTGTATTTCTGTTTGTGGAGTAAGATTGTGGAATAAGTTAAATGTGGAGCTCAAGGAAGGTCCAAATTTAAAACAGGTTCAAAGAATGTTTAAAGAAATTACTTTGTCACACTTTACTAATGAAGAAGCTTCTTTTTGAGATAATTATTGTTATTGCTGGTTTGAAATGAACTATCTAATGTTTACTGCGGATGATCAGTACAGTATAATTTAAATGTGAACGATGACTTAGGTCTGTTGTTTGGTTAAGTCCTAATGTAAGATTAACAGGAAGCGAAAAAGGACTAACTTTCTAAATTTGGAGGGGTGGGATTTAATACATTTTTTACTTCCTCCCAGTCCTTTTCGGGCATGTAAACAAATTTGATCGTCCTTGTTTAAATTTTCTTTCCTTTTGTTTCTTGTATTTGGAGTTTGCATGTCTGTACGTGAGATTTTGTGTACTATGCTCGAAATAAACCAACCATATATTCTTCATGGGTAAAGAAATGTGTCGATACTTTGCATCAACATTCCCTGGGGGTGTGTGGCTAACAGTAGGCACTGCTATTTCAACACAATCTAACCAGAAAACTGACAGAACAGGTGAGTGGATTTGTGTGAGTCAAATAACATTACAGTCACAACACCAACAAAACACACACACACACAATTCACTCACCTAACACAGTATCAATGCTTCCATTCTTGGATTGAGGGGACAATGAATAGGTTTTGGAGACCCTTGATTGTTTTTCCGGTGTCACAAACCCTGGATTATTTGAGGTAACCCTTCCTTTCACTGGAGAGATGAAATGACATCCTTTAGGTCTAGGTTTCTTACTCGTCTGTTCGTCTTCAGATGATGAAAATGCCTCGATCTCTTCTGTGAATTTGACTTTGTTCGGTGCACATTTCTGTCTTGTTTTGCTTTTCCCACCAACTGCGGCTGTTCTTTTGGGGGCTTTCTTTCGATTTGAAGTCATCACCTCTATGTCCAAGTCTTCAGATTCGTCCGAGTAGCTTTGAAATATGTTTGGAAGAGGCACAAATGCTTTATGCTTTTTTGTTTTGGAAATCTGTTCGTTCTTAGATACATCATTTTCATCAGGCTCGGAATCACTTAATATTTTAAATTCCTCTTTCTTCAACTTGTCAGAGTCTTTCACTGTTGTAAAGTTGGACCCGTTGGATGAAGAATGTTGATTATCGTCGTCAGAACTGCTATCGTCAATGTTGGAGCTACCCCCTTCTATCGAATCTGGGGTTCCTTTAATTCTTTGCAGCAGTTTTGAAAACCCATGTTGTAATAAAGTCATTCTTCCTGGAGTAGCGGTAGTGCCTTCAGTTGTATTGGGGTCTGATAACTTCTTTGTAATCCCTTCGTCATCATCACTGCCGCTGCTGAAGTCCAGTATTCCTCTGGGCAGCTTGGTGGTATCCTTGTTTTGCTCTTTTGCTGTATTGTTCTTGGCGTCAGGAATGGTAGAATCTTTAATAGGCTCCTTGATGAAAACAGAAAATATACATATTAATCATTATTTGACATGCCAGTTATCATTCATCATATGTGGTCTATAGTTTAAAAGCAAAGTTGGTAATATGGAAAAAGTGTATGCAAGACTAAACATCTGATATGATGTAGCAAGGTGAATTTTTTTCTACAAGCAGGATTTGGTATTTCCAATTGTGTTATTATTTTTTAGGCAAATGCAACTATGTACCTATGTTTATATTAGGTTTATCATTCAGAATACATTTTAAAAGCAATTGCCTTGAAAACTGTGGTAAAATGGTAATATAAAAAGCCTATATATATTAATATAACAAGGTAAACTATTTCTCTAAGCAGAATTTTATATTTCTAAAGCTGCTTTGTTGCTTGTTGGCGAATACAAAGGAAATTCAAGGGTTTTCTTGTTAACAACACTCTCTACTCTATCGTACTCATTGTAATCTCTATTGTAATCTCTATCTCAGTCTCTCTAATTTAATCACCATTTATACACAGAGCACCACACAGAGCAAAGGCTGCAGTCAGGCTTAGACTGGTCTGTACGATCTGTACAACCGGGCAAATGCCGGTGGGCCGGTCGTCCACCTCAGATCCCACTGGGGCCGGAGCGCTCTCTAGACGAATGCTTGTGGCCGTGAGAAGATATTAAAAAAACAGGAAATGCCCACTCCCCACCCACCCGGAGAGGGTGGGTGGGGAGTCTCTGCCTCAAGTGGAGGAGTTCAAGTATCTCGGGGTCTTGTTCACGAGTGAGGGAGGATGGAGCATGAGATTGACAGGCGGATCGGTGCAGCGTCGGCAGTGATGCAGTCACTGCATCGGACCGTTGTGGTGAAGAGGGAGCTGAGCCGAAAGGCGAAGCTCTCGATTTACCGGTCAATTTACGTTCCTACCCTCACCTATGGTCATGAGCTCTGGGTAATGACCGAAAGAACGAGATCGCGGATACAAGCGGCCGAAATGAGTTTCCTTCGCAGAGTGGCCGGGCGCTCCCTTAGAGATAGGGTGAGGAGCTCGGTCACACGGGAGGAGCTCGGAGTGGAGTCGCTGCTCCTCCACGTCGAGAGGAGCCAGCTGAGGTGACTCCGGGCATCTGGTCCGGATGCCTCCTGGACGCCTCCCTCGGGAGGTGTTCCGGGCATGTCCCACCGGTAGGAGGCCCCGGGGAAGACCCAGGACACGCTGGAGGGACTATGTCTCTCGGCTGGCCTGGGAACGCCTCGGGATCCGTCCGGAGGAGCTGGAGGAAGTGGCTGGGGAAAAGGAAGCTTGGGAGCCCCTGCTTAGACTGCTGCCCCCGCGACCCGGCCCCGGATAAGCGGAAGAAGATGGATGGATGGAAGATGGTTTTCACCGGTGTGCTACAGGCAAACCATAAGTAATATCCCCCCAAAAAAGATAATTTTTGTGAACCAATGTCTCTAGATGTGACGTGCCAAATGTGAGCTCATTTGGACCAAAAATTTGTCAAAATGGTGGCAAAATTTTGATCCAATATGGCCAACTTTCTGAGCATGATAGGGGTATGCGCCAATTCAACTTTTGCCTTGTCTTATTGTTTGCTATCATTGTTCTGAATTTTGTTTGCCTCCACCAAACTTTGCTTGTCTCCACTCCCATAGGGGTCCACTTCTAGGTGGTGCTGTTAAGTCAGAGTTTATTCAGTTTTTCACTGGACCAGTAAATCCCATACCCAGTTTGGGGTCTTTTTGTTGAAGTTTAGGCCCTCAAAATCGTGATTGTTTGCAAGGAAAAATAATAATAGAGAACAGGTCGAAAAATAGAATAGAATAGCCCTTTCCAGTTACTCTGTTAGTGGCTCCGGCCAATAGAGTTGTAATACTTCACTTCCAATACTGTTTACCAAGACCCTAATCTACAGTATAGACTGGCCTCCTCTCCTATTTTCTTTTAACAATGAACTCTGGCTGGAGGTGAACAAACATAATGTATGAAACTGGATCAGTAAAGAACCATATCACCCAAGAATGCAATCAATGTCCCCTTTAACTGTAGTGCAATATTTACATAGCCATAAACTCCTACAGCCTGTCAGCCAACACTCCAGCTAATGTGAGACCTCTTTGTGTAAGTAGGAAACATCCCATACGACATATGCCCTCAGTCATGATGTAATGTTACCGGAACAATGCGCCCAGTGCATTTTGAATTGGTGTGTGAATGCTTCTTTATGGCAGGGACCACCAACAGTGTTCCTGATTTCATGACATTTGCCATGACACTTCCTGAAGGTTACAGTTCTGTGCGCATGTGTTGCCCAGGGGCCTCTTTTCTGTGCGTGTTAAAGCACTTCTGTGTATTCACTATTTGTGCAGGAATTCGAATGGCCTCGGAGGAGCTGCAGCAGAGAGGGACAATGTGGAACAAGATGAGAAGAGGCCATCACTCGGTAAATAAATAGCGCTACAGCCTTCAGTGTGGTCTGTGGCCCCCATTATAACATAGGTAATTTTATCCAGCTGGGTCACACACGTCAGAATGAAGAAGACATACAAGAAGACACAGAAAAGCCAGACAGTGGCTTCTACAGTATCACAACTGCTACATGCAAGTACCCTGAACCATGAGTGAATTATGAACGTAACTGCGGTTCTAGGAATCCCAGATAAAGGCCAGCGGGAGGTCAGTAGGTCAAACTGAACAAGTTTCAGAATGAACATTAGCTCCCTTTGTGCCTTCTATCACTTTTGTTTAAGCAAGACAAACTATCTGGGATAATCACACTCAGTTGGATCATGGTTCTGATCCAACAAATATCCTTTAAAATCTAGAGGAAATATCAAAGTTTTTTTTTTTTTTTTTGCAATATAACTGTATAGCTAGCCCCCTTGCTCCTCATTGTTCATTAAATTTTACTACTGCTGTCAAATAGAAGTTTTAAAATAAATTATTTTCAGTCCTTTTATTTGTTGCATGTTTAGTGTTTGTCTATATTCCTCTCCAGGTACCGAAGCTATTTCCTAATGATGTGACCCTGTTCACTCATATGGCAATAAGACCTTTCTCATTTTGATCCTGAACTGTTGGAGAAGCACAGTTTAGCTATGTATTCTGGCTAAATCTTTTGAATATACAATATATATTTTATAAATATGTCACTAAAGACATTGCCCAGGGTTACCTAAAACACTCACCGCTGGTGCCTTTGCCTCGTCTTCCTTCTCCTCCCCCATGTGGGTTCGAGCTGTTGTTACTCCAGCCTCCATTTGCCCTTCTCTCTAAAGGAAAAGCAAAACGTGATGATTCCAGGAAAAGGTCCTATATTGCGCAAAATTGACTCTTGTAAGCTTTAAGCCATATTAAAATGTTACCTCATCAGTAACCTGGAGTTGTGTTTTGTCTCTTTCACCCATGTCTGAGTAATCCTTTATTATTAGTTATTCTAAATCTCCAGAGCTCAAAATGCTCTGTTCCACCTTGTGATGTCATGAATAGTAGTTGTCAAATTATTTTTTACATTTAGTTCAGTAGAGAAGGGCATTTTCAGGGTTGAAATTATCCCTCCAAAAATACAGAATTTAAAAAGACAGAGGAGCACTTCCTGTATTACCTCATGACATCACAAGGTGGAACAGACAGTTTCCTGTTTGAGAGAAGAACACACCTTAAATATGCAGGGTTTGTGTCTCAAATGTGTGACTGGAACAAAACACGACACCGGGCATGTTTTTCATGAAGAAATGACATTACAGTATAACATAGATCAGAAAATAGTGCAATAACAGGGCCTTTAAAAACACGCTCGAGTCACATGAAACAGTGTGTAGGATCTCTGACCTCGAGGATCTGGCGTGTGAGGCATGTCCCTTGGGTCTGAAGTCTGAAGAGGTTTTTGATGCCAAACAACTCGCCCTTCTGTGCATCATCCCCCTGCACTGCTTCAAAGTACCGCCGCGCACTCTCCACCGCCACCACCGATGAGTGCAGTTGCTGAAAGATTTTGGGGGAAAATATGAGAAAATTATTAAATATTATATGAGACATCAAACTAAAGCAAGCACTAAAATCAGACACAGTAGCTCACACATCACAATATACAACAAAGAGAAAAATATAAATGATAATAAATTCAAAATAAGTACCACAAATAACAAGAGACTGGTGTCAAATAAGGCATAATTATATAAATAAGTAAGTAAGTAAAAAAAAATGTAAATAAAAATATATCCATCCATCTTCTCCCGCTTAATCCGGCTGGGTCGCGGCGGCAGTTTGCTGCCAAATCGTCATAGCACCTGACCCTCCCTATGAACCCCTTTGCGGGTGGAGAGCCCAGAGGAGGGTGGACGTCATTCTTAGGGGTGCTGCATGTTTTGGGTTGATGGGGAAAAACCACAGCAGCCGGAGGAAACCCATCCAGACACAGGGACAACACGCAAATTCCACACAGAAAGGCCCGGGCGACCCGGGGATCGAACCCGCAACCTTCTTGCTGTGAGGCCTGAGTGTTGCCACACAGCCACCGTGCCGCAATATAGAATAATAATAATAAAATATAGAAATATAGTAATACAGATATAACTATATAGCCCACATCATATAAATTCTTAAAATGTATATGATGATATGATTTACATCATTATTAAATGCATTTAATGTATAGAAAAATATCCATAGTAACATCTGTCCTTTCCAATTGACGTATCATCTACGGATGTTTGGAACTGAATTAAAAAGTAAATTACCTTTTTAGAAATCTGCACGATTGGAGTTTTAAGATATCTAATCCCAAAAGTTTTATATTCTTCCATCTACTGCTCTCTTAAGCAGTTAACAAAAAACATGTGACACCGTTCTATTTAGTCCATGATTTATAATTATTTGGCCGATGTAGAAGACTGTACCTGTTTGTAAACTTGTCTCAGGTAAATCACTTCTTCCACCGTGCCCAAGGAGATGAGCCTGAGAACTGTAACATCCCGGCACTGGCCAATGCGGTACGCCCTGCAACCACATACAAATATTATTATTATTACATATTTTAGCTTTGCAGTGCACATACTATAATACCATTTTGTACCTGTCTATAGCCTGGAGATCATTGGCGGGGTTCCACGTGGGGTCAAACAAAACAACCACGTTGGCTCCTACAAAGTTTAGACCCAGTCCACCGGCCCTGAAAGAGTAAACAAGTGGGTTTTAAAAATTGTAACATGGGCAAAAGAAATGCTGGTAACACTTTACAACACAGTAATAGCACGGTTGGAGAGTGGCAACTAAAGCTGCACTCACATTTGCACACTCACCATACCCTAAACTAAACCTGGATTATACCAAAACAAATCCAGGACTAGAACAGGGCCTAAGCAAGTCTGTATCAGGACAAAACTGGACTCTGTGTGAATGTAACCAAAGTATTAGTACAGTACTACATACATATACAGTACTTAATACAGTAATAGCATTAATCCTAACACCTGACCGGATATGATGGTTTGAGGGACCACCATAGAGTTAGACAGAAGAATTACACAGACATCTGATATGGTGGCTACATAACCATGAAACTAATGGGAGTATTTCTTCCTAAATTTATACAAATTACTATGCCATTTTCCTCCCATTACTATGCTGTTACTGTGTTTTTAAGTACAATCTACTAACATGGTAGAAACAAGGCATATGTTAATGTATGAGGAGCTGTTGAACTCTTTGACGATCTGGACCCTCTCCTTGGATTTGGTGTTTCCGTCTAATCTGCTGTAGTCCAAACCTTCAGCCATGCAGTAACTCTCCAGAACATCCAACAACTGTGAGGATCCAAGCACAACAAAGACATGGTGAGGCTGCAAAACACATGCCACTGAGTACAGGCAACTGAGGCGGTGTAGATAGATTCACAAACACATCTAATACAAGACAAACAATTCACTTTCAGGACTAATATAGAAAATGCTGGGTTTGTTTGTAGGTTAAATATACAGCGTGTTTAAATTGGACTTTTCCCAGAGAACCTTGTCCTCGGGCCTAAAAAAGCAAAAAGATCTGCAAATATGACTTCATAACAGCTACAAATGTTATCATACTGACTCAAGTGACACCCACCATTAGACACAGCACTATAATGAGTTTTCTATGTAAATCATTGCTTTATGCTATGAGTAAGACTTCAGTATTTATACTTTTGTTCATTGTTGAAAAATTTTTTTTCCATAAGCAACTTCAAGCTTGTTTCATTGGTGAATGTTGATTTATACATAAAAAAAATACAATAAAACTGTAGCTATTGGTGGTGCTTAAATATTAGGTCACTAGAGTTTTCCCTCCATAATAGACTACAGTTGCCCCACCAAAGTTAAATTAAAACAAGCTGAAAAATAAATATTATATATATTTTTATTTTATTATCATAAATATATAGGAGTTTACTCTTTACTCAGTTTTTTTTGACATTTTTAATTGTAAATTTATTCAAATGAGGATTGCTTGTGGCACCATAAACATTGCACATAACAGACACAATTAAAACCCACTATGAAACCCACAAATGATGGCACTACCTTGGTTGAGAGAGAAAACAGAAGTATTTTATCTTTTCTTTGACGGTAGTGATGCAACAGCTTTTGTAAAACCTGAAAAATAAAGTAGGGTAGTATGATGAGACAATAAAATGTCAGACCATAATACACAAATAGTAGTAGTAAGAGTAGTACCTTCATTTTGCCACTGTACATTGGGTCTGATAAGGCTACAAATGATTCATGTTTACATCTTTGCACAAAGTCTGGAAATTGTTGAAATACTTTCTGACAAATGATGCCCACGTACTTTTTCTGAACAACACAGAGAGTTCACACTTCATCAGCTAAAATGGATTTGATATAAATGCAAAAGAATTTAAACAGAGAATATACCTGGTTCTTGCTGGTCCCTGGGCTGGACTGGAGCAAAGCAACGTGGTTGGCAACTTTCCTCAGTATGGCCAAATATGTGAAGTAAAGTTTTTTCATCTCCACCCCTTCAGAATTGGTCTGTCAAAAAAGTATTTATAAACATAGCATACAAGCAATTAAAAGAAAACTGTATTCTCATTAATTACATATTTTCATAACATTCAATCAATTTACTATGAATATTTTTTTGGTAAAATACTTAAAAAATACTTCAAAATAACAAATAAAAGGTGCAATTTATAGTCTATTTTTAAATAATTATTCTTCAAACTGACTTTGTAGCAGCAGCGTCTCCTGGTATGTCTGCTTCCACAGTCACATTTCTCAGAAGATCTCAGGAGTAACGTCACATCTTCACTGTCCAGAACCGTCTGGTACACTGTGCGTTGGAAGTCCGTCAAGGAGCAATACACAACCTATATCAACATATTAAGATGAGGATTTTTTTTTTTACGTTACTTATTTCATAGATTTTTATTTATTCTATTGTTTTAACCATTTTTAGATTTACATATTTTAATTATTTTAACTATTCACTGTCTGTATTGTCTTAATTTCTATGTGCCACTTTGGAAATTCATATTATGCTTATTAAATGTTCTGTATAAATAAAGTGGATTGGATTTGGTCAGTTTGTGTGCCTTACCCTGTCATCCTTCTTAGGCAGCTGTTCCTTGATGAGTGATTTTGTTCTTCTGAGAAAATAGTGAGAAATCTTCTTCACTAGTGCTCGGACAGTTTTTCTTCCAGTGGCAAGAGCGCGCTTGGTAGCATTGTGCTTCTGTCCTTGTTCTATCGGCTCAGAAAATTTGGTTTTGAAGTGTCCTGAGCTCCCAAGACATTTAGGCACAGCCCTTCATAAAAAAAAAGACATAAAAAGATGAGGGAGAAGTGCTTATTTGATCAAACGTCAATACAATTAGGAATTACATAATTTGTGTCAGACACGAAAACTGCAGAGGTGAACGTACCAATCCATAACACACCACAGCTCTTCAAGATTATTTTGCAAGATTGTTCCAGTGAGGCCAATGCGAATCTAAGAGAATAAATAAAATACAAAATTAACTGCAATAAACTGGCTTTATTTGTAAACACATTTTTTAGGCCATCATTTACATTTTTGCAATAAAGAACTGTTCTACCTGACAATTAGGCCACCTACCTGACAGTTCAGCTCTTTCATTGCCTGTGTTATCTGAGAGTTAGGATTCTTTATTTTATGGGCCTCATCCACTATGACGGCAGACCAGTCAATGCTATAACAAAATAGCAGAAAGTTACCTATAAAAGTTACACAAACAACAGATGGTTTGATAGAGTTATGAGAAACCTACTCATTAAAAAGATCCAGACATAGGCGGAGGGTTTCATAGGTTGTGAGTGCAATCTCAACGCGGCCCTTCCTGATACGGTTCAGCTCTTCTTCTTTCTTCAGCCCATGGACTACCACACACTGGAAATGACCCCATGTCTCAAGTTCATCCTTCCAGTTATACAGCACGGATAAAGGCGCCACAATAAGGAAGACCTACCGACAAAATAACTTTTTTTTTCACTCTGAATTTCTAATGCATGGGATGTGCTATAATGTGTAATAATATAGTAATTACATATTAGTTGCACTCATCTCAGGTCATAATGGTGTATGAACATATGCCGATATAAAGAACTTCTATTACAATGCATATTTTTAAGATTTTTAAATGATTGCACCTACCTTATTTGAATTAGTCTGCTTATTACAAGCCTGGCTCTGCAGAAAAGACGGTCTGTTGTTCTCAATGTCCTCCCATGTTCCTTTTTTATGCAATATAGCAGCAAGGAATCCAATAACCTGTTGTAGAAAGATTAAATACATTTTTATATAGACATATTATTGCAAAGTTGTTTTGAGTCTTACCTGCACTGTTTTGCCTAGACCCATGTCATCTCCCAAGACACATCCTCTGGAGTGACTGTAGTTGTTGTACATGAACTTGATTCCTTCTCTCTGGTATTCTCGCAAGTACCTATTAATAGTATAAGGTACTTTGTCTTCATAACTTAGCTCTAAAGGCACACATAGGTTAGAGTTGATCACAGTGCCAGGGAAGAATGGTTTCTCATGGGATAAACTGGTAACATTGGTCTTTTTTAGTTTGGACACAGGCACGGATTCTTCCACTGCATCTGCCCCATGGTCCTTAAATATCAACCAGGCTGTATCAGGATGTTTAGAGGTGGAAGAGGAGGATGAGAGTCTACGAATAGTGGCTTCTCGCAGGATGCCATCTTTAGAGTCTGGAGCTAGACAGGTGTCACCTTCATGCCATCCTGTTGTGAAAAATATGTTACTTAATGTTAATTAGGACAATTTAATGAGTAATTTTTATATTTCAACATGAATTAGCAGTAGGTTGTTACATGTAGGACTGCAACTAGCTACTATAACTTTAGTTAACTAGTCAATTATTATTTTTATTTGTTGACTAGTCAAACTCTCTATACAAAGATTGAGATTTTTAATAAAGTTTTAATCAAACAAATGTAAAATAAATATAGTGGAATAGAGACTTTTATATTTTTTGTTTTGTCACTTTAATTCAGTAATGTTTCCTTTGTTATAAAGAAGATCTTATGTGATGTGTTTTAAAGTCTGTATAGTCCAGATAACAATTATGATAGTTTGTTTATTATTATCGATAGTCAAGTAGTCCCAGTTATTCCCATATTTTTGCAGCCCTAGTTATGAGAGCACATAAATCTGAGAATGTTTAAAGGTCCATTACACAAAATGGACTCTTGTGAGCTAAAGCCAAGTTATAACGCAGTTACCTCATCAAAAACATACCTGAAGTTGTGTTTTGTTTCATTCACACATGTTTGAGTAATCCTTATTATTAATCTGTCTAAAACTCCAAAGCTCAAAATGCTCTGTTCCACCGTGTGATGTCATGAAGCTGTAGGTGTGAAGTTAACATCTACCTGCCTTTTATTCAGTAGAGATGGGGAATTACAGGGATGAAATAGGGTTTAAGAACAGAATGGAGCACGTCGTGTATTGCCACATATGTGTCTTTTTTGTTTGAGAGAAGAAAAGTCTAAATATGCAGGATTTGTGTCAATGAAACAAACACAACTCCAGGTATGTTTTGGAAGGGGAAACAACATTATAACAGATCCGAATATAACGTAATATAGGCCCTTTAAAGTTAGGAGATATCAGAGGCACTGACCAGAAGATGAAGCAGCAGACGTCGAAGCCATGAAACAGTTCTCTTCAGAGCATCAGCAGCTTCTTTCTTGTAGAGATTGTTGACAGTAGCATGTAGCTAGGTTAGCTTAACAGCGTTATAAACGTAGCGACGAGACAGAACAAAGAACTACACTCACAGCCAATAGTTAATCTGACGATACAACCAGACTGCATCCTTTTGGGAATACAAGACGCCTTTAAATTACAAATAAAGGAAAAACTAAGCAGATTTACAGCAGAAAGGCTCTAACAGCTCCTGTGCTCCCAGAAGTCGAATGTTTATGTTCCGTTATAAACGCCTCGACAGATTCGAGGAGTTGGACAGAGTTGAGGACACATAAACGCTCCATAAACCGAGTTAAATAACAGAGACTGCTACAAAATTAATATAATGACATATTTTGTCATTTCTTTTTTAGAATTTGTAATGCTATGTCAAGAATTTATAAGTGTCGACCTGGAATTGTGTGGAAAGTGCTGTTGATTATGTCTAAGGTTGATTTTCAAAATTTTTTGTAAAGTGAAATTTTTTTTAATTCATTAATTAATTTTACCTGCATATCAAATTTTCATATTTAGGTGTTCTTTTTAACAGTGTAGTTACTTTTTATGTGAATGACAATACAAGGAGAAACAAAGTGAGATTTCTCATGCCAATGTTTAGTGCATATTCTTTTTTGAGTATGAGGGGCACCATACTCAATTAATGGGAAATATTGATTAATGGGAAATATTGAGCCTAGGCATATGTAGAGGTTAATGATCAGGCAAGGTAACAATGAAAATGTAAAATGTAAATATGAAGTAGGCTATTTCACATTATATTATAGAAAGCTGTATTAATTGTTGCTACAATGCAACCAGAGTTCATGATTATATGTGTGTATGTAATAATTTTATTACATTTTAACATCATTTCCTTTACTTAATAGATCATTATTTATTTCCTCTTCTGACAGTGAGTCCTTTTCATCCCGATGCAAATGTAACAAGTTCCTTCGTTAAAAAAATATTGGTGGTCTGGGAGGTAATTGCAATAGGACTCATGGGTGTCGGTTGTGGTCTTGGCCTGGTCTGATGGCTATCAATAATGTGACTTTCATTGCTGCTGTTACTATGCAGAACAGACTTGTAAACAGAGGATAACACGGTCTCACTCTCCATCCCCGATTTGACTTTCCCTAAACACTCCCGGTGAGGCACGACTCTCTGCTCATCGCCATGGAACGCTGCCATACAAAAATGGGACTTTTTGTTCCTGTTTGCCGAAAAACTAGGATTTATAAGGCAGCTGCTGCAGATGTTCTCATAAAGACAGAACAAGTCCCAAGTTAAACACTTAGAGATTTTCTGAAATGTACACTTTTTCAAAAGATTAGGGTCACAAAACAGCTCAAGCAAGAGGACTAAAACTATGCTGATAAATACAGATAGATAAGCATATACACAGCAATAACAATGAATTTGCTAATAATAAACACTCAATCCAAATCCAAAACAAAACAATTGTGCGCGACTAAAAGGATTTTATCTGCACTCTTCTCTTTTGATTAGTTTTATAATGATTATTTATGTTATGATTAACTTGTTTTCATTGTGATTTTAATGTGGCTTTCTTTGTTCTGCTATTTTTTTAAACTTTTATTTACTTTTTATTAGTACAATATGTGCTCTACAATTAAACTTGCCTGGTCTAAAAATGCCTCAAAAATACCCTGAGAAACATGCATCCAACGAGCAAATGAGCAGGGTCACTTCTCCACAGATTTGGCCTGTAACTTGGTTTGGTTATCACCTGTTTATATCTACAGAGACTGATTTTACTGTACAACATCTCCATTAAGACAAGCAAAAAAGCACAAATGTTACAAAGTGCACATTTCATTTTCTAGATTATTGATTAGAGACAACCCCTGGACAGACTTGAGGTGTTAACAGTCCATATTAACACTATGTGACTGGCCAAGAACATAATTTCTGACCGCAGCCATGTTCTAAACACAGAAAATGTGCTGTTGCCATCCAGGCGTACGTGCTGTGTGCCACGGTTTAACTGCCAGGCTCAAACAGTCCTTTATACATCAGTTTATCCTGTAGGTAAATGCTAAAATCAGTGATTGGTTTTGTATTGGAGGCAGAAGATGCTCTTTGTTAAATTGTCCTGTATGTTTATGTCATAATGTCCTTGTACTGTATTATGGTATTGCATGATTGTATGAACTCACAATTACCTTGCAGAGACATCACGCTGGGGGTGTTCGACATGCATCTCTGTGGTGGAATGTTCAGCATTTACCTTGATGACACATTGCACATACAAACACCACCAAAAAAAACAAAACAAACGGATTTACAAGCTTTCATGGCCCTGTTTAGGTGTTTGATTTTCAACAAAAATGACAGTTCCAGCTAAGTCAGTTCTTTATGGTAAGCTCCTGTTAAACTAATGATCAGATTAAAAGCTAATTTGAGTGACAGAGCTTCACACAGAGCAGTGCCTCACAGTTATCACACAGAACATTGATATAATTTGCAAAGTATCATTAAAGTAGTAATCTATCTATCTATTTATCTAACGTCTTCCGGTGATTACCACTATGACTATTCTTCTACTTCCACCACCTGGGCAAATGTATGTACAGTACAGTCCTAACAGGCTGAAGCTGCCCAACCATCTGCATATTCTCCTGGATTCATTTGGCCGGATCAAGGCTGGGATCTGAATAAAACATGGTGGGGACAGACGTGAGGTTGTGGTGGAGGAAGACGTGAATGAGCGTCTTGTCTGATTCTCGGGAGCTGAGGAAACGCTGTGTTCTCCCATGAGTCACCGGGGCCCACTACGAGCCAAAAGCAATCACAGCCGCGCCAAAAATGACAGTTTCACATTCACGGCCATTGATTGCAGAGATGGAAAAATTAGCCAGCGTTATATATTGCTCATTTGTATTCTCTTACCATTCACGATCATTCATTCAAGGGTGTCCTCTCCAAAGAGTTTCTTGGCCTATGAAACCGCAGCTGCCCTAATTTGTCTTAGTTTGAATTTTGGACATTTTTAAACCTCTAGCCTATGGGTGATGTATTTTGAAGAATGGAAATTTGTCCACAACATTTGAACTATATCCTTCGATGTTTAGACAACCTTTGAGGAGTGGTGGGTGTAAAGCAGACCTTACTCCAGCATTGTGAGGCGTTCCCGAGAGCGACCTTCTTTACTCCATGGACAATGCTGTCAGAAACAGGCAGCACCATCATAGAATTTATTTAGTCAAGAAATTGCATTCAATGTATGACCATAGACTGTGTAAAGAAGGACTTAAGGAGTGTGACGTCACCCACAGAATTTGTTTGCAGTCAAGAGTTATATATAATATACAATACAGTCTAGACATGCTGTGAACATGCTAGATTGTAATTTCCATCAATTTTCCTGCATTTGCTCTCACAAATACTTCTACGCTGGTGAAAATCAGTGGTCTCCCATTTAAGTATTAACCAGGACCAACCCTGCTTCGAGATCAGATGAGATTTTCAAGGTGGTATGGCTGTAGTTAAAGTTTAGTTTGATAAAGTAGGTAAAAGATGTGTGATTTTTACTGATAATGGCTTAGGAGGTCGTTTTCACATCTGGCAAAGGGACTGCGAATAATAATAAGATCAAATCAGCTAACTCTGGCACATTTACACATTGATTAATCTAGATTTCCATTTTTAAAGGTCTCATTTTACGAAATATTCACTCTTGTGAGCTTTAAGCCATGTTAGAATGTTACTACCTCATCAAAAACTTACCTGGAGCTGTGTTTTGTTTCATTAATACATCTGAGTAATCGTTCATTATTGTCTACATTTCCAAAGCTCAAAATGCTGTGTTCCACCTTGTGATGTCATGAAATGGCAGTTTTCAAGTTAACAGTTACCTTTTAGCGAATGTTCAGGTTAGATTGGCAATTCGAGGGCTGAAATCCATCCATATTATTCTAGTGAAGGTGTATGGATTTTAAAAACAGAGTGAAGCACTGTCTGTATTACCACATGACATCACAACGTGGAAGAGAGAGTTTACTGAGAAGTACGCAGCTTAAATATGCAGGATTTGTGTGTTAAAGAGGAGGAAACAACATTATAACATACAGTAGATCAGAAATGGTGTAATATGAATAGAAAATATGAAGTGTCCTGCCAGACACACAACAACATCATGACATTATGTAACTGTGGTTGCTGTAACAAAGCCTCAGGTGAATGGTTTAGCAAGCACATTTATCAGAGAACTGTACAACTACAGGGAACCCTATGGAACTTATAGGTGACATACATGACGCAGTGTGGATTCTGCTGACCATGTGGCCATGTGCCCCGGTACCCCCGGTGACCTGATTTGGATGGCTCCTCTCTTTTGTCCTGCAGTGAGATGGAAAACTTCATAGAGAAACATATTTACCACCGCAGCGCCTCTCGTCACACGCTGTCCCATAGAGGAGCCTTTTGTTTGTGCGGGCGGCGTGTGTGTTCCTCTGGACGGTGCATTCCTGTCCCTCTGCTGTAGTTTATGTACCGTTATGACATGGGCCCCACAGACTTCGGACACTGAGGTGCATGCGGTACACATAGAACAGGGGTGTCCAAACACTGCATGCATGCCAATCTTGTGAATTGGCCCAAATAATCATAAGAAGAACTTTTACATTTTTTTCACTGCAAATTCAAATCATTCTAACACTATAATTTCAATAACATCACACAGCATCAGACCTAAAATGTTCTCAGACTTATACAATGCAAAACTGATTCTTATGATCTTTAAGCCATGTTATAATGTTGATACATCCTTGAAAACATACCTCAAGTTGTGTTTTGTTTCATTCACACATGTTTGAATAACCCTTTATTATTAGTCCACATCTCCAAAGCTCAAACTCTGTTCCACCCTGTGATGTCATGAAGCAGTAGTTTACAAGTTAACAGCTCCTTTTACTTTTTGTTTACTAGTTTAAAAACACAGTGGAGCACTTCCTGTATTGTCACTTGACATCACAAGGTGGAAAAGAGTCTTTTGTTTGAGAGAAGAAATCAGCCTAAATATGCAGGATTTGTGTGTTAAACACATCTGAATGAAACAAAACACAACTCTTTAAAGATCCAAAAGCACTATCAAAACTAGGATAAATGCACCAATTTGCATCACTTTCTATGTGGCCCTCGCAGGGGGAAAAAGTTTTTCTGGCATAAATATTACATGGTGTGGCTTTAAAATGGCTGAGCTTGTATTGTGTGAACACAAAATGCTTATTAAAGCAGCAAACCACTGCTGTTTTGGTTAGTGTATTTACAAAGCTATGTTTGATTAAGTAAATTTAGGAGAAATGCAAGCTGTGGGGGACTTAAAAACCATCATTTGGTAACATTTTTGGTGTTTGCCTAGCGTGCCATGGCATCGTTTAATCATAAAGCAGCACACAGCTGGAAAAGGGTTAAGAAACACTAGGATATATCAAATTAACTTTTGTTTAGAAACAATGAATAGAGCTACAATTCATTCAGACAGTCATGGCTCTTGCCCTCACCTTTCTCTCTCCCCCTTTCCCTTTTCTCTCATTCTCTCCCCTCTCTTCTACTGCCCCCTTTTCCCTCTGTGCCCTCTCTCCCCCATCTCTCTCTTCCTCTCTCCTCTCTCTTCCTCACCCTGACATGAAGCTTGGAGGCGCTCAAAGGGCTGCCTGACTGCAAGTCCCAACAATGAGGCTCCACAAAAGCCCGTGCTCAGCAGAACTGCACCTCACTTTCTCAGGCGTGTAAGCATGCAATTATGTCCCCTGTGCTCAGCACCATTCACAAACGGGCCACCGCAGTACAGCATGGGCCCTGAACAAGCCAGTCTCCTGTTTGGATCACTGGAGCTCCTCTGGGTCACTGTGGAGTAGGCAAAACATTGTCTGTTTACAAATCACTCGCTATTCAATAAAATCAAGGAAGCATTTTTCTCAGTGTGTCTGCATGTTCTCTTCTGGTTGAGGTTGTAGGGAAATTTGTCCTCTGAATTTTTCCCACCACCGGTCCAGAGCTGTGTGCTATCTGTCAAATTAAATATTCATCAGAGTTTACATAAAAAGAAAAATGACTGCGTAAATTAAAATTTACGCACAGCAAATAAAGATTTTTTCTCTGTAATTACAGGTGAATTTAATGGTATTACAAATTACGCAATACTCGAGACGTTATGGTTAAACCTTTAAAGTCCATTAACTTGGGTGGTCCTCTACCTGCTTGTCTCCATGGAGATGCTATTGCTTTGTAAATGGTAAATGGAATGTCCCACAGTATTGCATTAAACTCATATGTATTGCGTATGAGGTTTTTTCTACTATGTGTTCACACTACCTTGAAAAATATGCATTTCAACTCTAGCAGGGTTGCCTCTCCACAGATCTGATCTGTAACTTAGCCTAGTGACATCATCTCCACCAAGTCAAACCTTCTCTCACAATGTGGACTGGAGAGTGTGTGATTTTCTGGCGTGAGTGAACTGATGGATGCTTTTAGAGCATGGATTCTGCTGAGAGAACTGGACGTGAACGGCAGCCTATTACAGAATTTTTAGACTGCGGGTCATTGTAAAGCAATTTTCTTTGTTTGATTTTGTGAACTATAACATCAGCCTGTCCAGGGACTACAGGTTAAGATTAGCACTAGTGCTACAACCTGGTACAGTGTATCTCTCCTGTGAAGGCTACTGTATATTGTCCACTGTCCCTGTCACTTTAATATAAAACAAACTTCTGTATGGAGAAAAAAACACACCATACACCAAAAGAAGCAAAGCCAAAACATCTTCATGAGCACAAGCAGGTGGCAAAGTCTTCATCAAAAACGTGACGCAGAGTAGCTTTAAGTACACTGCAATTACATATTTGTTACACCATAATACATCATATCACCATACGTACAGACCCCATGAACAGAAGGACACTGTGAAAGAGACCACCCAGATGGCTGGTCGGTGGAGGGACAGATGCTGGTGCCGTTCCCAGGCCCTGGTCTCTGTGCTCTATAATCCCTGTGTGACTGATGTGTGCTCAGGACACTCTCTGCAGCTCTTACGTAACACTCAGGTGCAGAGGGACTGTTCTCAAGTGTTATTTCCTCCACCAGAAGGAAAGTCATTTAATCAAAGCTATTTTGTGAATAATTCATGATGTTGATGCAAGAAAAAGACAACATAATTATACTGAAATCTTCTCGAATGTCTGTCTTATAACTCTCTTATAGGTTATTTATCTTTATGTAGACCAGAACTCGAAAATTTACAGGTCAGATTTGTGGAGAAGTTGTGCAGAAGTTTTTTATAGTTAACAAATGATTAGATGCAGATAAAAGTTTAACACGCAATGAAAGTTCCAGGCAAATCTTCGCAGAGACAAGCAGGTGGCGGACCCTCCACTAGAAAAGTTATACGTGTTCTTTTAGATGCTACTAATGTAAGCAATAATAGTGCAATTGCACATAGAACTGGAGTAAGTCTTAGATTAAACTCGCAGACCAAGTTAGGCCTTTCAGCGTGGTGTTTACCTCTTTACCTATGACCTAAGTGCTCTGTTTTCTCCCAAAAATATTGTTATCATGAGCCATTTATTTTGCTTGTAATTTAACCAGAATGGCCTTGTAAAAGTTGAGAGGTCTCCTACAGGCCTGAGGTGATAGTGTGAGATCTGCCTGTGTGGTCTGGACCTCCGGGCTTGTTCTGGGGTGAGTGCTCCTCTGTGGTCTTCCGGGGACCACAGCTGAAGAAGGAGAACACAAAGCTCCATGTTTGCTTTTGCTTGTGTACAAGGCTAAATGAATGAGCCGAGCAAGCAAACACCAAGAAACTGGAGAAGCACAAACATACTGGTATGGTTACATAGAGCATTTCCTATCCCTTTTTCAGCTTATTTCTATTATAAATAATCGAGTTACTTAGAATAATAATCATTGAACATTGATTGAACTTGAGTTGATAGGGTTCTTGAGAATATGTTTCGATATTTTGAGGGTTTTATCCATGGGGTTTAAAAATTATGAGAAATTAGGATAGTTTCCACAGCAATGTATAAGTAAATATCTCTTGAACGGTTAGTACTAAATATTACTTATAACAGGAAGCTGAATAACACTGACTAACATTGGATATTGTTGGATATCGATACCCGTGGATATTGTAACACTGCAAATAATTCTGTTTGGTGAATGGTGACATTTTTCTACGCCGCTTTTCCACCTTCAGGGCACTCAAATGGTTTTATATCAAGGAACCACTCACCCATTTACACATGCATTCATAAACCACACTGGGGGATGAGGGGGTTAAAATGTCTTGCCCAAGGACACAACAACAGCATTCATCTGTGGGAACTAGAATTGCACCGCCAGCATGTAGGTGGCTGATTGCTTAACCAATGATGCTCATGTCAAGATTGGGATTCGAACCACTAACCTTCAGATCAGTGGACAAACACTATTGTCTGAGTTAATGTAATAGTTTATGACGATTTACTGTCGGCACAAATCTATTAAATTCACCAAGAGATTATTGATGTTAGTCGCTAGAATACAAGAGCGTAATATTCAGAAGTGTTTTTTTTTTGTAAATTAATTCATCTTGATTTAATATTTTTTGTTTTCTCTGCTGTACCAGCCTTAAATTGTGATTGGACTGGACTGGTTGATGCCTCCGAGCCTCTTCTTCCATCTCTCTGGCTACTTCAGTTTATTACAACAAAGGTATTTTCAAGAAACAATAAAAAAGAAAATCGAGTGACTGGGTCCTTAAATTCACTCTATAACAACTGAAACCTGCATGTTAACAATAGTAATTTCATCTGCGTCCATCTCCATAGTGTTAGAGATATAACGTTGTGATGTTTTGATGCCATTTCAAACCCAGGAGTTACCATAGTTTGAGCTGAACAAACCTTAGCACACATACAATGGCTTACGTCAGGTCTGTGGTGAGCTGTGCATGGATGAGCGGAAAGGAGGAGGGCAGTTGTGGAGTGACAGAGGCTTCATTATTTACAGAAGAGATTTGTTCTGTTTTCCTCACATGTGCGAAGGCCATCAGGAGCAGCCTCACGCACACCGCACTTCCTCCTCTGATGGCTACAAATGATCCGCTCCATCAGTCACTATCCACGCAACCATATGGACGCACACGCACAGACGTATATACACGTATACAAACAGACGCACACTCACACTCCCAATGCACGAGACCAGCCCTGACTAAAGCAATAGTTCTTTGACCCTAGCAAGCTTTAAGCCGTGTTAGAAAGCTGTTACCGCCTCAAAAACGTACCTGGAGTTGTGTTTTGTTTCATTCGCACATGTTTGAGTAATTTTTTATTACATCTCCAAAGCTCAAAATGCTCTGTTCCTCCTTGTGTAGAGTAATTTGATGCTATTTTATGCTTTATGCTAAAAAATGATTCTTAAATTGGGCAAGGCAAGGCAAGTTTATTTGTATAGCACAATTCGTACACAAAGTAAATCAAAGTGCTTTACAGAATAAGAAATGCATTAAAATCACAATACAAACAATTCAAAACATAAATAATCATCATAACATTTTAAAATAGAGATGAGACATTAAATTAGAGAGAATTAGAGAGAAGAGTAGAGTGCGGAATGGAAAATGAAAAAACTTTCAAATTATAAATCGTTATGTTTATAATACCTTATTTAGGCTTTTTTATCAGCCTTATAATGTTTTTTTTTTAATCAACCTTATACTGTTATATAGGTCAGATCTATTAAAATAAAACTCAGATTAAAGTCTACCAAAGCCTCAGACCGATGCCTACAGCCAGCTTCAGTTCAGTCTCAGTTTTATTTTTTCACAGTTTCAAACTATAATCCCACAAAGGCACATAGGCATTTGACCCTATAAACTAAGTATGCCGATATGTACTAATTGTGAAAAAACACAGACTCCCAAAAAAGCCGTTGAGCTTGTAGATATGGGCTTCACACCCCCAGGGAATATTAATGGCGTCAGCTGCAAAGTATCAATACGTTTATTTTATTTGTATTACTCCTTCTTATTCATTATTCTCTCCCCCACGGAGCCTTTTGCACCGGGCCCTCTTAAATCTAAGCCTGTCCCTGGACTGGAGCACAGTTGACAGTTGTATGGGCACATATGGCTCACAGTCTCAGCGGTCCATAAATCATATCCTGTTTACCTTGTGCCTGGTGTCAGAGCGAGCACAGCCCACAGCGCTGCATGATGTACGGCCCGGTTCCACACAGGTGCGCCGCCTCCATGACAGCGCCACGTCAAAGCTCCAGGTCACGACCCCAAGTTTACCCAACGCAAAACTGACTGTCTGCATGACTTAAAAGGTGCACTGTGTAACATTTCTGGAGAGGGTCTGCAATCTGTTTGACTCCGTGGAGATGTTAATGCTTTGGTTTAGAGTATGGTATTAAACTAATTTGTCTTGCATTTATTTATTGCTCAAAAATATCTTAAAAGACATGAATCCTTAGTGTGAGTGGGATCTAACCTGTAATTTGGTTTCTAAATCTCCATGGAGATTCTTATGTTTGGCCATACAGTGGAACATTCTAGGCACATCTTCATAGAGACAAGCAGGTGACGGACCCTCCACCTGACAAGTTACATAGTGCACCTTTAAATGTCTTGAAATCAACATATTTATCTTGATTTGAGAAATTTGGATGAGTTTTGAATTATCAGTGTGTAGATAGTGTTTTTTTTACTTATTTCCACTGATTTTTAGTTTCCATATATTATTTCAACCAAAATTTTCTGTCCAATTGAGTTTGACATATTTGATTGACTTTAAAAAGGTGCGGTGTGTAACTTTTTCTGGAGAGCCACCTGCTTCGTTTGCCTGGAATGTACCGGGCAAAGTTAAAGAATTTGTGGAGAGGCAATTCCACACATGGACACACACACACACACACACACACACACACACACGTCACCTGTAATTGAAAACATGGAAGCAGACTTGTTTAATGCTATATTGCTGTACATTCCAGGCAATATCATCTCCATGGAGACAAGCAACTAGCATACACCACACTAAAAACAGTTTCAGAGTATATACCTTGAATTGTCCAAAACATTCAGACATATTCTGAATCAAGAACAAAACTCTAGACCAACTAATATCTGAACTAAGTGAAAACAAGATGAATAGTGTGCAGTCCCATGCTGCCTTCACACATGGACTGTTCACATGATCATCTATTAAATATAATGACGTGTGCCTTTGTGTTTGTGAATGGGATCCTCCTGTAAAAAGAGCAGACGGACTTTCTCCCAGGAGCAGGACCAAGCCTCTCTCTGCACCACAAAAATATTCCAGTCCATGTACACTACCATAACTAAAATCTCTACCAGGCTGTAAGAACCATCCATACGACAGAATAAATAAATGTAGTTCTGACAATACCCTGTTACACTGTAAAAATGACAACTTGAATTTGTTCAGTTTACTAGGAGTTTTGCATCCACAAACAATAAAATTACCAATTGCATCTTACACTGTCTCAAGTGAGTCATTTCAACTCACTTTTGGAAGTTTCTGATAAAAAGTTGACCTTAATTAAGATTTTGAGTTGGCATAATATACAAATCACAGTAGACACTTATTTAGGACCAGGTTAACTAATCTGCGCATGCTCACTTGAAATCTCGTAGCAATCTGCTGATTTTCTCTGATTTTGCAGTGAACGAGAGTTTTATTTTGACTTGCACAAAAGTCTGTGATGTTTGTTCAGAAACATGGTGATGTTCAGAAGAGAAATTTAACAGTACAGTTTTGTACCGTACAATTATTTTAAAGGCTGTTAGTTTTTGCTACTGTTGAAAAAAAGGTACAAATTTGCTTTGTCAGCTGTGTATTAATACTCAGTGAAAATGTAAAAAAGTTGAAAATTAGTTGAATTTAAAGACATGTTAAGGTGTTTGCCCATATTTCAGATGGATGATGCTGAAGTATATTTTTATATGCTTTTATACATTTGTTAATTGTATGCTGAAAGACTTTTTTTTTCCTTTGGGCTTTAAATTACTTATGCTGGCAAACATTTTGTTGTTCAGTTCAAAAGCTGGCAGCACGGTGGCTGAGTGGCAACACTCAGGCCTCACAGCAAGAAGGTTCGATCCCCGGGTCACCCGGGCCTTTCTGTGTGGAGTTTGCATGTTCCTCTCCGTGTCTGGATGGGTTTCCTCTGGGTGCTCCGGTTTCCCCCATCAACCTAAAACATGCAGCACCCCTATGAACTAACATCAAGGACCATGTTGTCCACCCTCCTGTGGGCTCACCACCTGCAGAGGGGTTCATGGGGGGGTCAGGTGCTATGAGTATTGGGCAGCAAGCTGCCCCCGCGACCCAGCCGGATTAAGCGGGAGAAGATGAATGGATGGATGGATGGATGGAGTTCAAAAGCTGTACCAATGTAGTTGAAAGTAAAAAATAAAAAAATAAATATTTATTGTGGGTGTAGTAATTTCAACTCAATATAGTAAGTTTTCACAGGGGATAATATGAACTACAAATAAGTTGATAAAATAGAAACAAACTTAAAATGCTTAGTTGGCATAACTTCAAAAGCTTAGTTGACCCAACTTAATAATAGCAGTATTTCAAAACTTAAAAGTTTAAGTTGATACGTACAACTTAAAAACTCTGTGCAGTAAGTTGCCTTGAAAATTTGAGTTGAACTAACTTTTTCTTTTTTACAGTGTACTAAACCTAACCTAAAACAAAAACTCTTCTTTTCTCTAAAGTCTTTGTCCATTTAACCCTGATTCTAACTTTGGCAAACAAAACATTTTCTTGAGACGAGCAGGTGACAAACACAGAGCACCTTAAATCTGTCCGTCCACGTCTTCTTCCACTTTATCCGGATGGGTCACGGGGGCAGCTGTTCACCACCCAGTCCTCTGCGCACCTGACCCCCCCATGAACCCCTCTGCAGGTGGTGAGCCCACAGGAGGTGGACGTCATGGTCCTTGATGTTAGTTCATAGGGGTGCTGCATGTTTTGTCACCTTAAAACCATTTAACAAATAAACCTTATTTATTAGCAATATGCCAAGGAAAATCTGGCTGGGCGGCAAAGAAATGATTTCAAATACATTTTATAGGTAAATACTTGGACCCATATTGCATTAGGGAAGCTGCTGTGTAGTGCCATGTTCCCATATTCATATACTCAGGAACAAAGCTGGGGAAATATATTCTGCGATTATTTATTTCTATCAAACCCTGATCTCGTCAGATCTCAGAAGCTAAGCTGGATCTGGTTAATATATGGATGGGGAAACCTATGGGAATTCCAGGTTCTACAGTGGGATGCTAATGGTAAAAACAATAGTTAAGTGTTTAGGCAAGACACTTCACTCCCATTTCCAGTATGAATCTGGTGTGTGAGTGTTAGTGGTGGATGTAGGGGCTGATGGTGCAGATTGGTATCCTCATTCCCACCAGTCTGAGTGTGGAGTGAATGAATAATGCTCTTTGAGTGTTCTGAAAGGCACTCTACACATCCAGTGATTCATTAGAAAAGATCCACACCCTTCGCAGAAATCACCCCCGGCATCTTCTTGCTGGGAGGTAACACGCTAACAGCTACATGTGGATCCAATAAATAAATAAAATGCTAAACAGCTTCCATTGTGCGTCTGGATCTCTGGGTGATCTCTCTCTGGTCTGCACACTCTTTCAGCTTGCCTCCATTTTGCTTTTCTATTGTGACACGCTATAAGAACAGTGCTTAAAACAAACAGGCCTTCAATCACAGCTCGATCCCGCTCTCGACCAGGACCAGATGTGGATTCTAGACGCTGATTTTGTTTGTCTTGTTTACTCCACAGCTCGGAGCGCATTCCACATTGACATTTTTAAGTTTTCCCTTCGATCTACACAAACAAAATCCCAAGTAAACTGAAAACTAGGTATATTTCTTTGTTGTTATAAAAGATTGTGTGTTATTTGGGAAATGTCACCCCGGGGCTAGCGAGGACAGAAAGAAAAGCTCATTATACAGTCTTCAAACTCCTCTGTTTACTCTGGGGAGATAATATTACTATTGAGTTAAGAGTGGAGAAGGCAGTGTTGGCTTGTGTGCGCATGAAGACATCGCTGTACAGATTTTAATACAACATACACTGACTGGAGCCAAGGCATTGTTAACAAATTCATGTAATCAATTTGTATATGCACAATATCAGAGCTGTTTACCTCTTGGAAGTTAAATATTTATTCTCAATGCAATGGACACACAAATGGAATAAATGAAGTCATACAGTATTGGAAACCAGGCTCGTGCATTAGTATGATTCTGTGGCTCAGAGTTGGGAAATAACTGAATAAAAGTAATGAGAATATGTTTTTTTGAATATTAATTCTAAACTACTAAACTCTTACTACTAAAAAGTAAACAAACAGTGAAGGTGAACATGTTTGTAGTATAAAAACGTATTGTGATCGATTAAAAAGCGGTAAAAAACAGTCTGAGGCACTTTCTTTATAGAGCTCTTCACAACACTAAGGTGACCAAAGTGCTTCATATTTAAACTAATGCAAAATAAAAACATGCAAAACATTCAGCAATTAAATAAAACAAATGTGTGCAATGTGCAAAGTGTCACTACATTACTGAGCGCTAAAAACCAGGCTGGATAGATACATTTTGAAACTGTTTTTTTTGCACAGAATCAGTGAGGAAAGTATAAAACAGAGCTCTTGTGGTGATTGCAAGAGTGATTTTTTCCATCTCCAATCAGTGAAATACAAACATGAAGCTTTAAGTGTATTAAATAAGTATTGTAAGTACTCAGAATACAGTATTCTGATTGGACCATGTATTGGAATATGCCACAAAACACATTTTAATGCAGGTATTCAGCATTCTGTAACTAAATACATTTTCAAAGTATTTCCCTCCACTGAGAATCACAACATTAAAGATGCATCATATAACGTTTCCATCTTCTTGTCTCCATGTAGATGTTATTAGTTTGCTTGAATGTTCTACAGTGACAATGACATCTTGTATTTATTAATCTATGTTTTAAATGGCCAAACAATAACTTGAAAAACATGCATTCTTATTGCGGTGGACTTGCCTCTCCGCAGATTTGACTTGTATCTTGGCCTTGTGGTGTCATCTGCTCGCCTTCATGGAGACAGAAATGCTGTTCTGTGGAACATCTTTTGATTATATAAACTATAAAAATACTAAGAAGATTCATGAATTACAGTCTTTTAAAAGTGCAGTGAGTGGGTGTTTTGAACCTGGTAGACTAAATAAACTGGATTATTTAAACATTTGCAAATGAAAAGAAAAACTTGCCCTTTAACTTCAAATTATAAATCAAATTTTGCATCCAGATAGTCACTTTTACTTAGTTTTGCCAAAGTCTTTTTTTCTACCGAATGATTAAAAGGTCCCATATCACGCTATTTTCTCTGTTTCCTCTTCACCAACAGACCTGAAGTTGTGTTTTGTTTCATTCACACATGTTTAAAACACAAATCCTGCACATTTAGACTGAGTTCTTCTCTCAAACAGAAAACACATCCACCTTGTGATGTCATGTGGTGATACAGGAAGTGCTCCACTGTCTTATAAAACTCCATACACCTTCACTAGAATCATATGGATGATTTAAACCCTGAACTTGACAATCTATACTGAATTCAATATAAAAGATAGCTGACTTAACTTGAAAACTACATGACATCACAAGGTGGAACTGAGCATTTTGAGTTGTGGAGATGTAGACGGAATGAAACAAAACACAACTCCAAGTACATTTTGAGGAGGTGACAGCATTATAGCATGACTAAAAGCTCACAGGAGTACATTTTGTGTAACGTAGAACCTTTAATGGATTACTACTTGATATATCTTAACTTAATGCTACTTTTACTTGAGTTCAATCTTTGGCTGTGCCCACATTTGCAGACCGGTCAAAGCTGGAGGAAAAACCTGTCGTCTTTGCCCTGGCCCTCCATTATGACCGCCATCAAATGACTCGGAGCAGGAAATGACCTCACGCACTGAGAATGAACCCAGTGCCTCACACAGAGCCCCTTCACCCCGGGGGCCAAAGGTCGGCGCAGCCATGGGGGAGTGTTTGAAATATGTGTGGGGCAGCCTGTGATCAGCCGTCAGCGCGAGACAGTCGAGTTAGCCTCCTCTGTTTGTGTGAGCCATGGGGCGGAATTTCAGGCACGTCTCGCTGTCCCTCGTCCCTTTGTGCGTCGACTGTTTTTGAGTCGTGCCGTTTCCGTCCCGACCAGGTGGACCCCGAGTTCGGCTTTGATCCGCAGCTCTGTGTCCCAAATATGACGTCAGGGCCCAAACAAGCAACAAGACCTGGAGAAGTTGGAGATGGTGAAGTCATGCGTGACCTTTCTCGAACTGAAAACAAAGATGGAGGTACGGTGGTGACCTGTGAGCCTGCTTGGGTAGTCGCTAGGAGGTCGTACTAAGAAATACACCAGTACTTTTCTGATTTTATTATTGTCAGTTGAAATGGCAAACGTGAAGAATAACAATAATACGTTTATTCGGATACAAATACAAATATAAAAGCCAAAATATATCTATATATCTCTCTATAATTCCGAAATAATTCCTAAAAGGAGTGGAGAGAAGCAAACGTTTATTTGCCCCCACTCCCTTTTACAACACCATCAGAACAATATGAAATGTGCTTCTGTCGAAATTACTCCAGATACAAAATAAATCACTGCATTTCAAAGTGTTTTAATGTACATTCAATGAGAGATTAACTTAAATTTCTTTATCTACACACTTCGCTATAATCATTTTTTTAATATCTTCGTTTAAACACTTTCATATTTGAGCGTTTTTGAGCTCATCACTCGTAGAGCTACAGATCTTTACCCCACAAACTGAAATGCAAAAGCTTTTCCTCATTGTTCGGACTCGGGCAATTTTATTTTCTCTTTCAATATTTTTTGGTAGTTCTTTCCTTTTTGCCTTGTACAATATTTTTGCTGTCTGGAAGCTTAATGAATCCTTAAGTTTTAAAAGGTTTGAAGTGATAAAGCTGGTTGGTGCGGTCATAAAACCCAACGTTATGAATTATTCGTAGTGCTCTTAGTGATTGAATTGAAACCGATACCTGGAGTTTGCCTGCGATCCAGAATAAACACTTCTTCAGTACTTTGCGAAGATGTGAGTCTGGTCACCTGCGAATCTCCCTGTTTTCAGATGGGTATGACTGACGGGTGGATTATCCAATCAGGAACGTGCATGATCAGTCTATATTAGAAGAAATAATGGGAAAAAAAACTTGACAGGGGACTGAAAAACATGTCGGATTTTTGCAGAATCAATGAGCGAAGCACTAAACTCTGCGCTGGAAAAAAAACAATATCTGCATAAGTTAAAATGACTTAAATCAAGAACATTTTACTTTATCCGAGTGGTTTTGCACTTAAAATAAGAAACAAAATCAAATGTTGCTTTAATGAAGAAAAAACACCACTGGCAGATCATTAAGGATGTTTTACCATGATTTGAGTAAATTTCACTTAAATCAAGAAAATTTCACTTTATCTGAGTGGATTCAACTTGACAAGTAAAATGATCTGCCAGTGGAATAAGTGTTTTTTTTTTCTCTTAATTAAAGCAACATTTGATTTTGTTTCTTATTTTAAGTGCAACGTTTTTATTATTTTAGGTGTAGCAAGATGTATTTTCATATTTTAAGTCGAAAAAGTTGTTCCACTGGCAGATCATTTTACTTGTCAAGTGAAATTTACTCAAATCATGGTAAAACTTTCTTAATTCAAATCATTTTAACTTGACTGAATTTTGTTTTTTGCAGCATGTTGATCTGAGATGAATTTTTTTTAAATTTTATTTGTAAATCGGACGTGACCAATGAGCTCCTTTGTTTCACATATAAATAAGCAGATCTGATTGGATGATCACATTTGGCCGGACTTGAGACGCTGCAGAGGGTGCGGGGCCAAGACCGATGTTAAACTGTAGAAAAATACAGAGATCGAGTCTGGATTTGGAGTCGTATTCTTCGTTTGTGGGCATCCCAGTTTAAGAACGCCTGAGCTGGTCTGATCTCAGAAGCGAAGCAGGGTTAGACCTCATTAGAACTGGATGAAACACCAAATTAACTGTAAGAAAACCTCATTCACCAAAGTAGAAGTCGGCAGGTTGATCCCCGCTCACTCACCCATCATATTTCCAGTATTCACGTGTACTGGGAGTGTTTGCGTGAATGTGTGAGCAAATGCAGGACAGCTAAAACGAATTAAGGGCGGTCGATTACTAAAATAATCATTAGTTCCACAACACATATCACTGCATAATCACAGAATCCCCTTGATTAGTGGAAAATGCATCTTAAGGCTATGACACTTTACAACACGACAGGGAATAGCACCGATTATTCAGAACAGCCCATTTTTCACATACAGTCTGAAAACATAACTCAAGGTTTGTTTATTTCCTGCGTTTACAGCTCGAGTCAAACCGCGCAAATAAACACGAAACAAAGTCTTTCTCCCGCTGGATCCCTGGAGTTTTCCACATGACTTCATGATTGTAGAGCTCATCACTATTGATTGTGTTTCATTTTGGAAATCCATTTGTCTTGATTCCGCCCAAACACAGTCCAAACACAGAGATCTGGTGTTTTATATCTATCAACGCACGCACCATGTCACACAGGGTCCACATCAGCTCAGGGTGAATGGTCCTTTTATCATCGGAGTTTTCGAGTAACTGTGGAGTTTGTTTCAAAAGCCCATATTACGTTATTTTCTGGCGTTTCCACATCAAAACATATCTGGAGTTGTGTTTTGTTTCATTCACTCTTAACAAACAAACGCTGCACGTGTACGCTGAGTTCTTCTGTCAAACTGAAAAACTCCACACTGTAATGTCATGCGGTGTTACAGAAAATGCTCCACTGCGTTTTTAAACCTCACACACCTTCACGAGAATCATCTGGATAGTTTCAAAACGTGGAAGTGCCTGTGTTTTTAAGATGCCACTGCAAAAAGTGCTCTTTGTAACAGATTTTATTGCTTTTTATCATCTTTTGTTTACAACTACTGCACTTTATCTCCTTACTGCTACAGCTACTGCACTTTCGAACTATTTTCTACATTCATTGCACGTTACTTTCATAGTTTTTCTTAAATGATTGTTGTTTTCTGCTCTTGACATGTGCTGCTGACCACTGGGCTCGGATCTCAATGGGTCTTTATCTGGTTAAATAAAGGTTAAATAAAAATAAATTAAATTGGTACAGTATTCAAATTAGCGTTACATTACCTCAAAAATAAATAGTAATAGCGTCTGTTCTATACTAGATTTTGTTATGGTCATTCTGATTGCATTGTTTCTTCAAATAGAGCCAATAAAGATTTTAATTCTAACAAATGAATTGACTTTTAAAGGATTTGTACCCATTTTTTCCCCATGTACTTGAACAAATCCGATAATCAGGAAGTGACTGTTAGCATTCTAGCTGTTGTTAGCTTTACAGAGACGCAAAACTCTGCTCTGGCCTCGGAAAATTGTGAACAGCTTTAATAAAAAATTCTTGGTAGTGAATAAAAGGATGTTCAGACTGCATAAAGTACGTGAGGAATAACTTTGGACCACAGCAAACAGTTTACAATGAACTCCATTGGTTTTGGGAATAGTGACATTTGTGTGGGGTTTTGGAGCCTCTATAATCCAGTTTTTGAGTGTGTTTATTGTTTGTTTTCCTGTTGCTTTGTTTTTATCACCATGTTCTTGTTCCCAAAACTTTAACATGAACTAAATGAACTGGAGTTGCTTCACGGGTCAGCCTCGGTCAGCCTCTGTTAGGTCAACACTGATGTTTAATAAAATTCTGTTTGACTTTGCTCTGATGGACTCCAGCCTGGTTTGGACTGGTACGGCGGCTTTCCACTCCATCTAAAGGGTTTAAGTGAAGGGTTTTCCTTACATTGTGTATATTCGGCATCCTCGGATATGAATATCATGTCTGAACCCAGGAAGTTAAATGCGAATGGCCCTGTGTCTAATCTGTGCCGGCATCACGCATTATGAAACGCTTCGAGAGGGTTGTTCTGTGTAAAAAACAAACAAACAAACGAACAAGAAGCTTTATCTGGATTATGTACTAGCACGTTTAATACAATACAGCCACATATTTTACAAATACAATTAAATGAAAGTCTTAACTTACACAACACCACAGTTGCGCAGGTTTTATACTAACTAGTTTCTGCCTGTGATGTAAAAATCCTGGGAAATTTCAGTCTGTATTTGAGGGTCAGAGGCAAAGGGCTTTTTACAGAAACCAGTGTGAATTATGCTAAATAATAACTCTGTTGGTAGTGTTTTGTCCGCTAACCCACAGGTTGGTGTCATTTCAGCTCTCACAGATGAATGCTGCTGTTGTGTCCTTGGGCAAGACACTTAACCCTCTTAACCTCCAGTGTCCATGTGGTGTATGAATGTGTACAAATGAGTGAATAGTTCCTTGATATAAAGCACTTTGAGTGTCTTTACGTATATAACTATATAAAAATGTGTCCCTTTAGCATTTTACCAATACAACGTAATTCTATTAATGTTTTTAATAAGGGAACAATGTTATAACACACCGGTTAAAAGCTCAAAACATTAATTTTGCACAGTCTGTCCTTTAAACCCTTTGATGTACGCTAAATAGAAGTGGTATATAAGGTCAGTTGTGGCAATACTGCTGATTTTAAACCTATAGAAGTGCATATTACAACTATTTTTTATCACATTATTTTCTGATCCATGTTATAATGTTGCTTCCTCATCCAAATCACACCTGGAGTTGCGTTTTGTTTCATTCACACATGTTTAACGCACAAACCCTGCACATTTAGGCTACAGGAAGTGCTCCCCTGCGTTTTTAAGCCCCTTCACTAGAGTCATCTGGATGATTTCAGACCTGGAACTGTCAGTCTACTGAACAACAAGTAAAATGTCGCTTCATGACATCACAAGGTGGAACGGAGCATTTAGAGCCTTGTAGATGTTGACATGATAATGATAAAGAGTCACTCAAACATGTGCGAATGAAACAAAACACAACTCCAGTCATGTTTCCGAGGAGGTAACAACATTATAACACGTCTTAAATGCCACAAGAGTCAAACTTGCGTGATACAAGACCTTTAATCTCTAATCCCTGCATTTTATATCGATATGCGCTGCCACTATCCGCTTTCTCAGGTCTGATTCTTCACTGAACAAACTCCAAACAAAAGCGCGTTTGAGTTGAGCCTTGGGAGCTCGCACCTTCTCTGTGAAAATCCGGTCAGTGCTCAGATAAGGCTTCAGAACCACATTCTCTGTATACACAACAGCTCTTTGGCAGCGCCCCCACACTCAAAGCAGTAATTAAAATGCAGCCAATAAATGCTCTCTCCATTACATCCAGCTGTGTTTACATTCAACCATTCCACTTGGATAAGTCAAAGTTTCTTCTCCCGCAGCGTTTCTTATGCGTGTTGTAACATCTTCATCCATAGATTTTGTATATACATTCTGTTTGTTTTTTCATTTTTAAGAGCATTCAAATAACGAGTAAACACTGGACTGTACTTTTGGTTTAAGAAACTGTTAGTATAGTTTCATTAAAGCGTCTGCTGTGTATTTTGCTTTTTTCTGAATGTTGTTTCATCGTCGCAAACATACCTGGAGTTGTGTTTTGTTTCATTCACACATGTTTAACGCACAAACCTGCATGTTTTGTCTGACTTCTCTCAAACTGAAAACACGCTGTTCCACCTCGTGACGTCATGTGATGGTACAGGAAGTGCTCCACTGTGTTTTAAAACTCCATACACTTAAACTAGAATCATTTGGATGATTTCAGCTCAGGACTGGCCAATCGCTACTGAACTAAAGGTAAAAGTAGATGTTAGCATGACGTCACAAGGTGGGATGGTGCATTTTGAGCTTTGGGGATGCAGATAGCCTCATAAAGCAGGATTACTCGACAACTCCTGGTATGTTTTTGATAAAGTAATAACAGTATAACATGTCTTAAAGCTCACAAGAGTCAGTGTTGTGTAATACAGGATTTTTAAATTAAAACAATACTGTTATACTAAGATTGCTCTGGTGCTGTCCACTGCAATCTTTTCTGAAAATATCTCATGGCATCTTGATTTAGAAGTTGTCCCCTCCGTTTAAAAAAATGGTAGACAATATAAAACCACTGACCCATTTGCGGTTTAAGCTATTTCCTTGATATGTTTTGTTTTGTAGGAGCTGTACACAAAATCTGGAACAGATTTTTTTTACTCAAGGGTAATACCACACGCATTTTTACAAGAAGTACGAACCTGCACGCCATTTCAGTTTAAACTGAGGGCCTTTTAATGCTGTGATGTAATTAATAAAACCTATTCTCTGTCAGATGTCAATGACTACATTTTAAATGTGCACTCTGTAACTATTTTGGAAGGGTTTGTTTCATTTTTTTGTTTCATTCACACGTGTTTAACACATGAATCCTGGAAATTTTGGCTGAGTTCTTCTCTTAAACTGAAAACGCTTTGTGGTCCACTGTGTTTTTAAACTCCAGATACATTCACTAGAATCTTTTGGATGATTTTTCCCCTAATTTCCAAAATCTATTACACACAAGATAAAAGGTAAAAGGTAACTGTTAACTTATATACCTGGAGTTAAGTTTGGTTTTGTTCACACATGTTTGAGTAATGTCGACATCTTCAGATCTTAAAATGCTCTGTTCCACCTTGTGATTAATTATTATCAATTATTATTAATTAATCATTACATTTATACAGCGCCTTTCAAGATCCCCAAACCACTTTTTTCATACTAGGCAATGTGGGTGAAGTGTCTTGCCTAAGGACACAACGTTTTTGTGACCGGCGCCCCCCTGTGGCACCTGGAATTCCCAACGGTCTCCCATCCAACTTTGTGATGTTATGAAGCCGTAGTTTTCAAGATAACACCTACTTTTTACCTTAATTTCAGTAGAGAGGAACAATTCCAGGACTGAAATCATCCAAATTATTTTAGTGAAGGTGTGTGGAGTTTAAAAACACAATGAAGCCCTTCCTGTATTACCACATGACATCACAAGGTGGACCAGTGTTTTCTGTTTGTGCGTTAAACATGTGTGAACAGCTCCAGGTATGTTTTGATGAGGAAACGACATTACAGTATAGCAGAGATTTAAAAAAGCAGCATAATATTGGCCGTTTAAATCCGTGTTTTAGGCCTCGTCTCTTAATCCGAGTCAGAAGAACGCGTGTGTCCCTTGTGTTGTTGCGTTTACGTCTCTTAACAGTGCTGCTTGTTTATGAGCGTAAATTCCACAGAGAAAGGTAAGAGTTCCCGTGTCGTAAAGCCCGCGGAGCTCACAGTGCGTAGTTTGGTGTCACTTTTTCCAACAGGCCTCACACATGGACCTACAGCAGCACGGACACAGCCTCCTCAAACCCCTTTTCTCATCTTTTCTCGCTGTCTCTCTTTCTGGTATATGATTATTTTTGAAAAGCCAGTGTATACATCCCGAGCGCCGCACATTTCCTGTTAACATTGGAGACTGAACTTCCAAAAATGATGACTTCTGAGGCCAGTGGGGCTGAACAGACCTCCGGCTTGTGTAAATACAGATAGGTCCAAGTATCGTTCTGCGTCTTCCCCATTTGAATCACACTCAATAGATTTTACACTGAATCTAATACTCGTTACACTGATTATTGATTGTAATTTGGAGGTATCACACAAAAGGAGGGTAACATGGCGATACGTGTGGTTGTTTTTATTTCTACAAAGCAATATTTTACAGCAGTGTGGTTGTTGGACATTTAAAGGAGGAAAGACAGAATAGAAAACCAAAGTAAATGCATTTTACCTTAGGAAGGGTTGAAGTTACAAAGTTACTAGCACCCTGAGTCTGTTAAAACTTCTCTTATTACAATCTGATTATCTAAATGTCCTTTTTTAAGTTGTTTAATTGTAAAAGATGTGATTCGGTTTCCCAAATGTATTATTTGAGTAATTTACTTTAATGTGAAACTAAGCTGTGGAATTTGATGTTCTTTTTTTAAACATTTTTCTAACATGTCTCATCATATGTCTCGCCCAAAATAACTTAAAATCTTTCCTGTAATGTCAGCGTTATTATAGTGACATAAAGGAGGGTATGGCCTGATGTTTTATTGTTATTCATTTCTGCAAAGTCATATTTCCCAGCATCGTTGTTAGTAAGATAAGCTACTATAGCGAACGTTAAGAATCCTCAATTTGTACTTGTTTTAATGAATTTATTGTAATTTTTATTTGTCATTTTAATTGTGCTTTAAATGTGTTTTTACTGCCTCTTGGCCAGGACTCCGTTTTTAATCTCAGTGGGACTTCCCTGGAAAAATAAAGGTTAAATAAAAAATAAAAAAAAAGCATTCCACATTGCTTAGAAGTTGTATAAATGAAAAAACTAAGATTACTAGCAGCTTGGATGGACCTTAATTTGGTTTACATGTGGAACAAAACTATAGATATATATATTTTTATGCATAATACATACATACATACATAATTGGGAAGTACCTTACATACACCAGTGTACATACAGTATCAACCCTTTATGGAAACAGGGATTTTGACCTGATATTGACTAAATAATTCCAGATAAGTTCTATTTTTTACTTAAATTTGAATCATGAACTTGACCAGTAGTTTATTTGCTATGTGTTTTTGAACTCAAACCACATATTTTTCCACATATTTAACCACATACAGAACTCTCCCTTCATCTCCACCTTATCTGCGTGTGCTGTTGAGGCATTTGTTGTACCCCACTCCCCTCCGAGAAGAAAACGTTCAGTCTGCCAGTTCTGCCATCCGATCTGATTGTGCACAAAGTCGGTCGGAAATGGAGAAATGGGGAGAGGTAAACACAGGCGAGGCGCTTCTGCAATCTGTCAAACAACGCAGTGTGTGATTGAAGACAACCTCCAGCGCAATATAAACATCCCGGCAGGACCCAGAGCAGCTCCAGCGGCGGTGAGAGAAGTACTCGCTTTGTTACTTCAGTAAAAGTACACATACCGAAGCAAAACTATACTCAAGTAAAAGTGTTACATGAAAAAAAATCTGCTTAAAGGTGATTTGTGTAACTTTTTTTGTCTGTCAAATGCTTTTCTTCATAGAGCTGTTATTACTTTGTCTGGAATGGCTCACAATATAAACCAAGACTAAGTTACAGGTCAGATCTGTGGAGAGGCCACCCAGCACCCATTCAGAATGCCTGTTTTTTTAGGTATTTTTGAGCAGTAAAAACACCTGTAACTGAATCAGTGTGAGGTAGAACAGCATAATGACACACTGAGGAACATTCCAGGCAGAGCAATGACGTATCCATAGAAACAAGCAGGTGACGAACCCCTAACCAAAAAGTTGCATACTGTACCTTTAAGTAAAAAATGAAAAAAGATTAAAAAGTAAAAGCATTTTGAGTGGAGTTTGAGTTCCAATAAAGCTTCAAATTTAGTGATTTTGACACAGATTTGTGCGTTTTGTTCAACAGAAACGACTGAATCAATAGTTTTTTCTAGCTGTTTTTATTTGTATGTTTTTGTTTGCTCAAACTATGGCCTCGATAAATAAAAAATAAACCTTGCAGAGTTCTCAACAGGTCTCACACAAAATAAAAATTACTGCTCAAACATGTAATAGGACTAGAAAGTACAGATACCTTCTCTCAAATGTAGTGAAGTAAAAGCATTTTAAAATGACTTAAGTAAAGTACAGATGCCTACCTTTTTACTTAAAGGTGCATTGTGGAACTTTTTGGTGGAGGGCCCATAGAAATGCTATCGCTTTGTTTGGAATGTTTCACAGTATGGCATTAAACCTTTCTATCTTCATGGAGACCAAACCAGACCAAATTATAAGTAACTTGGTCTGCAACGTACAAGTAGATCTGTTTAATGTCATACTGTGGAACATTCTGGGCAGAACAATGAATGACATATCCATAAAACAAGAAGGTGACGAACCCGCAACCAAAAAGTTACACAATACTTTATGTACAGTACTTTACCACGTTTATATTGTTACGTTCCACCACTGCAAACTGTGGAGGTAAAGGCAAGAGGAGGAAGTTTAAGACTTGGCAAAGCGTTACACCTGAGACTGGCTTCCAAAAGAGTTTTCTGCTGGGGCGCGTTAACATGAATGAGCAGTTTTACACAAGGAAACCAAGCAGAACATTTCCACGAATACAAGCGGGGTGTGAGATTGGGATTGTGCCTAACTTCACTGTTCTTACTCTGTGCCATACTTTGTGTTCATGTTCTATGGTTTGATAATGGCAGAACTGAGGGCACGGGCTTATTTAATTCTTTTCACTGTTTTTGGAAGAAACAGTCAAACTTATGAGATCTACAATCGTTAACACTGCCAGTTTAATACATATAGGGGAGTGGTGAACGGGTGGAGATTTACAATAGCTCTCCTCAGGATTATAATTATCTGACATTTTGTTCAAGTAGTTCAAAACTGATTTTCCAAATACCATACAGCAAGATTGCTTTCTGTGAGCCAAACTCCACTTTTCAAAGTCATGAAAACTTTCAACCTAAACATCTGACATCAGAATCATAATCAGAAAGGTTTTATTGCCATATGAGGGAACAGGTTCACAACATTAGGAAATTGCAGCGGCACTTGGAGCAGAATGTAGACAAACACTAAACTAAAATAGAATAAAATAAAGTAGAGAACAATCAACTATAATATAACACAAAATTTTACAAATTTACAAGCCACAGGTGTTGTAGTCCTGTAGTTTAGGAGCTCTTCTCTGGTGTAGATGTCCCCAGAAGAGTGACGAAAAACACAAATTACGCACAATAACAGCACCAGGAAGACGCAGAATGTTCCGCAGCATGACGTTACACTTACCTATCTCCAAGGAGACAAGCAGGTGATACCACTAGGTCGAGTTATACACTTCCTGGCTAAAAAAAAAAGAGTCACCACCTGGATTTAACTAAGCAAATAGGTACGAGGTTGTTGCAGTTGGTCAGGTCCAGGTTCAGCAGCAGTGTGTGCTCCAAGAATGAGGTCAGTACCTGAATATTCGCTGTGGCATTGTTTTGATAAGCTTCCGAAATGACACAAGATTTATTTCCATCCAGAGTTGCTTAAATTTTTCACCAAGATCTTGCATTGATGATGGTCGAGTCTGAGCCTTCTCCAGCACATCCCAAAGATTCTCAGTGGGGTTAAGGTCTGGAATCTTTCACAATTTGAGCCTGATAAATCCTGGCATTGTCATCTTGGAATATACTTGTGGCATCAGGGAAGAAAAAAATCCACTGATGAAATAACCTGGTCATTCAGTATATTCAGGTTCAGCTGACCTCGTTCTTTGAGCACACACTGCTGCTGAACCTGGACCTGACCAACTGCAGCAACCTCGTACATATTTGCTCATTTAAATCCAGGTGGTGACTTTGTTTTTGGCCAGGCAGTGCATGTCTATGAGTAAAAATGCAGTAAGAATTGTTTTTGTTCAATAAAAACACATTTAATTGAATAAATGCAACTTTAAAGCCATATTATGAAACATTCAAGGCAAAGCACGATCAACAACATCTCAGCAGAGACAAGCAGGTGGCGGACCCTCCACCAGAAAAGACTGTGCCAGGCAGTGGAGCTCAACAGTCCTGCCCACTTCGAAGTCCATTCTGGGTCTAGAGGTAAAATTTCCATTCATTTTCAGCACTGACTTCAAAAAATTTAAATATTACGAGTTCAAAGACATCGCAGAGGAAAACCAGCTACGTGGTAACGAATCTTCATAATCTGGGTGCTTTTTTGAGGTTTATAAAGTTTCAGAACAAGTAAAAAGTGCGTAAAATTATAGGTCTTGTAGTCATTAGTTCCCCTGTAGCTGAATAGCCCTGAGCGAGCGTTCAAACTTTTCATATCAATTTAAATTCTTCTGGAAAGTGTTTGAGAAAAATGAATGAGAAATTGACTTCCGGAAACCAGAGGCGAACGGCCACTGCTGAGCTCCATACCACAGAACCAGTACCAGTTGCAGTAAAGGGAATACTGAGAAAGATGGATCAAAACAAAAGTAAAGCACATACACAGACATTTACCTTAACCAGCATTTCACACGATGAGGTCAACCACCCAAGTTTAGACCACGTTTCCCAAACCACCGCTGATGTCATTTTCCCGAAAACCCAATGTAAATGTGGAATTTAGATGAATCAACAAACAAAATATTTATTACAGTCCGAGGAGCTGTAAAAGTGAGATACCACCATATTAGGATTTGAAAAAAATAAAAAGCCAATGGTTGCACAGTGGTTTAAACTGTAACTTCACAGCAAGAAAGTCAAGGGTTCATTCCAAACCATGGGACAAGTTTCAGTTTCAATGCCCTTTTCCGACGCTGATAATAAATAAATGCAACTAATGTAGAAGAATAAATAAATGCAAATGCAACTAATGTAGGATTACTCAAAAAAAATTGTATTTCATCATCTTTTCTCAAAACCTGGTTTGCGAAACTCACATCTTCACATGTTCTTGACTTCTCAGACTGGACAATCTGGCCTCCTGATGGTCAGTGATGAACACACAATGTGCATGTGGGGTCAAAGTGACGTATGTGTTTGATTAGGCAAAACAGATGCTTGCAATATAATCTGCCGGGGTAAATTACTGCTGTACATTTACAATGTTGATGCAACAGGTTTGGTTTATCCTCTTTGAGTGGAGGGGCTTCTATTGGGGGGCTTTAGGGGGCATCACAGGCCTGTTTAGTTACCCCACATGTTTTTACCTTTGGATGCAGGGATAGTCTATAGCATGTACTGTCCCACAGCATGCTGTGGTTGTGTCACTGAGCAAGACACTTTCACCACATGGTCTACTTTGCCCTGAACATGTTAAATCTGTAGCTGCATCTTCAGAAAGATGAATAATTACTCAAGCTACACTTAATATGCCCACTCTTTTATTTCTTGAATGCAGCCTATACTTCACTATGCATCAGTGGTTTGGTAATAATAATTGTAGAAATAAAAAGTAAAGATAATCCAGACCATATTTCTTGTAATTAGTCTGTTTCTATATAATGCTTAATAATGCATGCACATGGCCATACAATAACAAAAGTGGGGCTACAGTTTTGGGGTGTCTTTACACCCCCTCTGCCAGTAGGTGGGGTTGCGCCCAACATATGACACACAACCAAAGAAACTTGAGTTTGGTCAAGTGTTTATTTGTTTGTCTTATATATTTATTTGGCTGCTATTTTAGCTGAATTTACCAACATTAATGCCAGTTTCTGCCATAAAAATACAACAATGCAGCCTAGCCTATGTATAACAAGATCACTCCAATAAGTCTGACTAATTACAGTATCATGTTTTTAACGCGTTTTAGTGTGAGGACCACCCCATACCAGCAGCAGAAGTGACATTACAACATCGACACCTCGCTCTGGATCCTCCCCTTGGACGCTGTAATTTGAGGCTCCTCTACCACCATGATGGTGGCGGCAGAAAACACTCCGGAGCCCTGACATTCCTGCGGCTCTTCTCTGCGGTACTCTGGTGTGTTCTGTACCAGGGACTACCTCAGAGACGGACCCCGAGTAGAAACGCGCTTCACGGCGAAAGCGCCGTGCGCCTCCGGCCCGTCCCAGCCCCCCTGAAGTTGGAGATGCACACACGAGGTCCCTCCGCCTGGGTGGTCTCTCTACTTTAGTGAGCTGTTGCTAAGCAGCTAATAATAGTCGTGTTTGCTGAGTAATTTTTGCCCTTCTGGAACCAATCAGATGCAAGAAAGTCCTGCAATCTGACAGCCCCAGAGGCGGGATCTCAAACTTTTTTCCCTTCTTACCCCTCCTCCTTCTGCGCCTCCAAATGGAGAGAGCTCTTTTTCTCCACTTCTATTGAATCTCAGAGTTGGCCGTGACGCGCGGCCCAAGGGAAGACCACATAGCTCTCATCAGAATGCTACGACTATCGAGCTTTCCAAGCGGACGACTCATGTATGGGAATCGCTTTGCACGTTGGGCTTTTTGACTCAAAGTGCCCCAAATACGAGGCGAGTGTGCGGTGGAAGCAGCGGAGACCTCTCGGATCACGAAATGTTGGGATGGAAGGCGCAGACTTTGACTCGCCGTCTTCACCAGGAGTATGTACTTGACGGGTGTGAGATCTCCGAGAGGGAAACTTTGTTGTCGCTTTGGGATATCGCTACTACTACGCGCTTTCGGGGAAAAACGCTAAGCAGCACGGTCTCGCAGTCCCCGCAACATGGCCTCGGCTGCTAATGCTCCCTCCGAGCAGGAAAACAGAGACCCCGAACGGCCGAGGATAACGCGGAGGAACAGGGGGGACTATGGCCGCAACATACCGCTGGATTTGGAGTATTTGCATCGGCCGAGTTACTGCGATGCGGGCTTCGCTTTGGAGCAAATCTCAGAGGTGCTTATCTCTCGCTTCTCTTGGACTTTTCTGGTTTGATTTGGGAAGTTTGTGTCCCATGCAAAGGGGGTCTTACGGGAGAAGTTGTAGCTTGTTTTCATGTGCAGTGACGGCGAACAACTCCCACTCCGCAGCCGGCTTCTCTGGGACAATGTGGAGGGTGTTTTTGTATTCACCATGCGCCTTTCTCGCACTCTAGTAACTTATAACGGGTTCTCTCACGACAGCGCAGATGGGGTTTTTGGAGAGTTACGCGCATTCACACACGTGTATTACAACGCACTTCACAGCTTTACGCAAAGTCAACAAAACGGCATTACACTTTTACGCACGACATTTAACAAGTAGATCCGTAACGATTTTAAGCCTAGGCCGTATCTCTTGGCTCTACCGCCTGATTTGACTAACATCAGTGCACATGATAAGGCTACTACTGTTTGACAACAAGTGGGCTGACATTTCTCTGCACATGGGCTGCATGTTGTTAACTTAGCATGGCTTGGATGTGGAATATGTCCTAAAGCGCTTTTCAGCCTAAATGCATGCATGTTTAGTGGGGAAAGAGGAGCTGGCTGGTCGTTTATTGTAGGTTAAATTGTATTATTCCCTTATTGCATGAATACAGCTTTGTTTGAGTTGTAGTAGTAGAGTCAGTAGGGAAGTTAATCCACACTAAAAAGCACCTCTTGCCTAGTACACATTTAATACCTTCTTTAATAAGTCCCATCTTTTGCAGTCATGGTTTTACACTGTAGAAAGTGAGCATTTAAAGGCTTTTTCAAACACGTTTTCCATCCATGCAATTTGTTTCATTATTATGGTTCTAACAGTCAATCATAAGTGCTTAAATGTGATTCAAACAAAGTGTTACTGCAAGCTTTGTACATGCAAAGCTTCAAGTCCAGTCTTATGAAACACCTTTGCCTAGTTAATGGTCTTTCACATTTAGATGAGAGCCTTCTGGTTATGCCTTGTTTGACATATGGCCAAGGTGCATTCACACTCACAAAATTTAGACTCAACCTGCACTAGAACAGGACCAAATCAGGATACATGTGTTCACCACAAGTCTTCCCTTGGCCTCTATAAGCAGTTTATGATCACCTACATCAGTGCTGTAATCATTTGACTTATTACCAGCATAAGCACAGGTGAGTATGAGCAGTGTGTGACCGGGCTTGTTGTGTGTTCCAGGGCAGAGCGACCGGGAGGAAAGCACCTCTGTGGCTCAGAGCTCACTTCCAGAGACTTTTGTTTAGGCTGGGCTGCTACATTCAAAAGAACTGCGGAAAGTTTTTGTTTGTTGGCCTCATGATTTTTGGAGCTTTCGCCGTGGGCTTACGGGCAGCTAACTTGGAAACGGATGTGGAGAAACTCTGGGTAGAAGGTAAGATCACTTCTTTTGTTGTTGTTGTTTAAGCACTACTTAATAGTAACTGCATTTTAATTAGATCTAAAACCATGAACAAAGACTTAATTCATTAGGGTTTAATAAGAATGATTCAGGCTCAGAGTATTGCATTCAAACTTGTCGTTATGTGGTCCTGAATTAAGACAGTTTTAGTCCTGGTGTGAACCTGTTTAGTTCTGGTCTAATCCAGCTTTAGTTTTAGTTTTAGTCAGTGTTTAGTCCCACTTTTCATGTGGTTTATGTGTAAATGTGAATGCACCCTTAATTCAATAGATGTTAAGTCTGAATCCTTATTACTAAACTATTTGTTCATTATGAATTAAGTCTTGGTTCATGCTTTATTATGGCTAATTAAAGTAAATACTGTGTTACCTTTGTTTCTAATGACCAGTCAATGGAAAAACTGTGTAAAGAAAGTTGCTGATTTGTGGTTTAGACTTTTTATGAATGCTGAAATCAAAACAGTTCTGTCTTATCTTTTTTGGCTGTTTAAAGTGACCGCAGTGTGTTCTCAGGTTAAGTTCACAGTAGGAAACTGAACGCAGGCAAGCTTACCTGTGTGCTGGCTTGCAAAGTTGCTATACTGTACATGAAATGATTTTTAATTATTGTGAAATCAGATGTTGTAGTCTCTATCAGAAGTACAGTACACTGATTTACTAAAATACTTTACTAGTACTTTGCATCAGTTTGTACATCAGCTGTTATCTTGAGTTGTTCTGAAGCCCGTCATGATAACAAATCTTGAAGTGCGATATATTAAATATAGCCGATAAACGAGAATATTGAAACAGTTTCATGCCACTGACCAAAAACCCAAGAGCAGATTTAAGTCACAAAACTATTCTAAATGTACAATATTGCTAAAAGCCATGAGCTGCGATCAATAAACAGCAGAATGAAACACTTTAGTACTTAGTTGGGGTCTGTAATGAGTCATAGAAGTTGTTTATTCAACCTTTTTCGGCCCAAACCTTACCAAACTGTTGAAAAATATCCAAGATTTTTAAGTAGTGCAAACAAAATGTACACACGATAAATACTGACCTCAAAATATCATCTTCGATATAGTAAGTAGTCGATATAGTAATTATGATGACAGGCCTAGCTGCAGTTAAGTAAATAGCTATAGGTAAAATTGAGAGGAAAAAGATGCGTGCATGTTGTATTTTATTTGGGAATACTTTTAAAAGAATTCTCCAATCAGATCATCAAAACAACCAACTGGACATAAACTAATATGTAGCACTAAAGGATGCAGTTTTAACTTTTCTGATGGGTCCGTCAAATGCTTTTCTCCGTGGAAATGTTATTGCTTTGTCTGGAATATTTCACAGTATCGTATTAAACCTTTCTATTTTCACGGAGACCAAACCAAGCCAAGCTACAGGTCAGATCTGTGGAGAGGCACCACAGCACACAGTCAGAATGCCTGTTTTTCTAGATATTTTTGAGCTGTAAACCCACCTGTAATTGAATAAATGTAAGGTGGAGCTGCTTAATGTCATACTGTGGTACATTCCAGTCAGAGCACTGACATATCCATGGAAACAAACAGGTGATGGACCCTCCTCCACAAAAGTTACACAGTGCGCCTTTAACATTGGAAGCAATTCTCACCCAAGCCGCCATTTTGTGTCCATGTGTGTGTGTTGGTGAGTGTCAGCCTGCCCCCAGCAGTTGAACGCCCCGAAACTGTGTGTGTGGTCCTGTTTTGGACAGCTCTCAATTTTCCAAAAAGTTTTCTCTGTGGGTGCACGGAAAACTCGGAGCGGGGACTGAGAACGTATTCGAAATTGTGGACCGGGTCTGGAGTTTTGTTGTTTAGTCCGCTCAAAAACAGTTTTAGAAGCAGATTTTGTCAGAAGGAAAGAGCCTCTGTGTATGGGTGGTGCTTCGGGGGGCCTTTTTTCTCCCTCCTTTGATCCACATTCCAGCACTTGAGGCTAGAGTCGAGCTGTATGCTTTAATGAATGGGACTACGCTCTGAGGAAATGACAAAAGGTTTATACTATATACAAAAAGAGGAGTTTGAGTATTAGAAAAACGCACATAAGTTGAATTATTCATATTTTGTAGTTGTAGTAGATGTTGGTGGTTAAATGAAGAGGGTCTAGATGTCAGTGTGGGTCCGGATCACTATCAGCCCCCCCAGTGGGACTGCTGTGTTGTCCTCATGGCCTTGACAGTGTCTGCGTTTGCATACAGAGACTCCTCATAACGAAGCTTGGTTCTTGCAAAAAACAGCAGATATTAGGAAGAAATGTTGTCAAATCTGGGTAAGGTTGACTTGTTTTGAGTTCAGTAGGTTGTGCTAATTTGTCATGAAGTCATACTCCCTAATAACGTAAATAAAACGTTTGGCGAAATGGTAAAATGTGCACCTGAACAGTTTTTTATGTGAAAAAAAATAGATTTGATAGCATTGTATTCTAATTTGCAATTGATACATGGGTTGTGTCTATTGTGACATAGACTAGTTATAATAAAATAAACAGATACCAAGACCAGGCACAAACTGTTGTATTTTGTTTTATGTTTTATATGCACTGGTCAAATCTAATACAATGCATTTACATTTTTGTGCAGTATTCGATTTCTCCATACTCACATTTTGTCATGTCAAGTCAGTGTGGTTGTCATTCTGAACAAAAGCCTGTGCCTTGATGGTAGCTTCATTCACAACCCTAACATACCAGCTGAACCATTCACTAACCAGTGCATTCACCACTCACTGTCTCATATTGCTGGGTTTCAAATGACATCGCAACGTTCTTTAGATCAGTAATATTTAATACAGATGAGAAGAGCTAACATGAATATTGTTAAAATGCAGATTTCTTTTGTAATACATTGAGATGTTGGGTCTAGTCACTAATAGAAATGATTAAGGATGCACTAACGCTACAGATATCAGATACTGGTGATTACGGGACATTTTACTGGACAAAACTGGCCCAAAACACGTCGTAATATTTTTTCAAAGTTGTTTCGTAGTTACTTAACATGTTTTTTTGACCATACGTGTTTAATTGCCTTAGTACCAGTTGATATTGGGTATTCGCAGGTACTTAAAGCCAAAAGATCCACGTTATATCAGAATAGAAAAAGCTGGATCAGTGCGTCTGATCAGGCTCAACATTTGTGAATTGACCTTTTAGATATTTCAGTCTATCAAAGTAAATCCAGCCCCTCTTGCCCCCCGTCTGGGAGGGCAAGAAAACCACCAGTTCACAACAAATAAGATTTAATTGTTACCGAGCAGCAGAAGAGAAACAGAGTCTGGCTGTGACCCTTAAATGGCCTGGAGAAGATGTTTTATGTTGTTTGCGTTTCTCACACACAGTGTTTACAGCTCTTTCCCCGAGGAACACTTTACATGGTACGCACTCTAAATATCTATGGTATCAACACTTTTGGGTGGTATATTGGATCTAGATCAGTGATGGACAGGACGTAAAGATTAGCTAATCTGCTACTGCATGTGTGATTATTCAGGTTATAATAAAACGGTTCTTCTGCATATGACAAATAAAAATCTTGAAACTGTAAGAAGAACAAATACAAGAATCAAGCAAGAATCTGTAATTTGATTTTCATCTTTATCCCTTGAGCTAAATTCAGTGTTTTTATCCAGTTGTTCACGTCACATTACAGGGCTCATATAACACTATTTTCTGATCTATGTTATTAGGTTGTTTCCTCATCATAAACATACCTGGAGTTTTGTTCTGTTCACACATGTTTAACACACAAAACCTGCATGTTTACAGAAACGGAAAGCTCACCTGGTTATGTAGGAAGTGCTCCACTGTGTCTGTAAACTCCATACACCTTCACTTGAATAATTTTGATAATTTCAGCTCTAGAATTGCCTATTTTTACTGAACAAAAGCTAAAAAGTAGCTGTTAAAAACTACCTCTACATGACATCTCAAAGTGAAAGCATTTTGAGCTTTGGAGATGTACACAGACTAATTATAAAGGGTTGCAGACTGAAACAGAACACAACTCCAGGTATGTTTTTGATAAAGTAACAACATTCTAACATGCCTTGAATCTCACTAGACTAAATTTTGCACAATATATATCGATATTTCATTAATTGATTTCCTAAGGTTAGTCACACACTAGAAAATGTGATCAATTAGCGTGTGATTATGTGAGTGCGAATAAATATAATTCGAGATTTCACTTTTGCTTTTCCATGGTCTCAGTAATCACGAATAATCCTAAAATTGTGACCTTTCCTCTAAGAGTAAAATGTGATCCGGTGACCTCCCTGGTGGAGAGTGGAGGCGAGTGCAGTGACCTGGAGTAGACGTCCAAACATATGGATTCCTGCGCAGACACGGACAGAGGAGATGTGCTGAGGACTTCCAGATGTGGAGCTGTAGAGATGTGTTTGTTTAGATTAGACTGCACAGCTGAGGGATAGATTAGTACTGCCTGTGGAACGCTGGACAGGAGAGAGCGAGAGAAAGAGTGAGGGAGGAGGAGGAGAGAGAAGAGGAGGCGAAGAGGAGGGGAGTGAGGAGAGGAGAACGGGAGGAAGGAGGAAGAGGAGGTGAGAAAAGGAGCAAAGGAGAGAGGAGGAAGGAGAAAGACGAAGGGAGAAAGTAGAGATGGAAAATGAGGAGAAGAGAGCGACGACAGAGGAGGGATAGTGGAGGATGGGAGGAAAGGAGAGAAGATGAGGAGAAAGAGGTGAGGAGAGGAAAAAGGGGGGTTAGAGAAAAGAAGGTGACACAGGAGAGGAGATATAAAAAAAGAGGAGAGGAGTAGAGAGGGAAGGGAACGGAGGAGGTGAAAAGAGCGAGAGAGAGGTAAAGAAGAGGAAAGAATGAGAGGAGGAAAGGAGACAGAGGAGAGAGAGGTAAGAGGAGAAGAGAAAGTAAGCCAAGAAAGAGAGGAGGAGAGAAGAGTGAAGAGAGGAAAGAGAGGAGTGAGTGCCTGTTTATGTTTCATTTGGAACTGCCCTCCACAGACGACCCATAGACGACCCCGCCTGGATGCTGTGTGGCCTGCCAAAGCACGCACACACACACACACACACACACACACACAAAACACACACACATTAGCACACACACTCACATAAACGCACCCTGCTCAGATTCAGTCCTCTTTAGATTCCAGCTGCATTTTAAACACTGGACTTTACGGTACATTCTGTTTGCACCTGCTGTTTGTTTCACCCCACCCAGACAACTGTACTCTACTGTATTGATATTTTGCAGCTGATGTCATCAACATTCCCTGGGGGTGTGATGCTAACTGTGTGCACTGCTGTGTCTGAAGCTCCGTTACTCAAGTCTGACTTTAGGCCCCATCCTCATTAGTACGGATTCAGGTTGATTTCGTTGCGGATGCAGTGGTCGTCCACACTAATCCGATGGAAAACGGCTCCAGAGACCTAGTGCGATCTGATACGGCAACGTGTGGACGCCTGAAAACGGTGATACGCTGACGTAGGACCTTTAGTTGCCGTCCTTATTGGACCACGTCACTGTGACCTGCGCCTTCCTGATTCGCTGGGTTCATGCCATCGGTCATGTGACGCTATTGTGGAAAACAATTTAAACAAACCATAGACACGACAACATCGTCATCGGTCCACGAAAATACTGTTTTCATGCTTGCCATCTTCCTCGGCTCGAAATGGCCTGCTGCAACTTCATACACAATGCTCCACTTCCTTGTTTATATCACCCACGTGACGTCGTGATGACCTGACGCCAGCCTAGTCATGTGACCAGCGTTTCAGGCGGTTTCGCAGACACAGAAACGACGTGTCTGAATGCAAATGGTTTCCGATACGGTGATACAGTGATTCATTTCAATGTAAACGTAACTTTAGTCTCAGCTTTGTTTTAACACAATCTCAGCTGAAAGAGCTAACCTAGTTGGAGCTGCAACAGGTGAGCAGAATTGTGCTGTTAAACAAATCCTACAAGCGAACAGTTTTTCAGTTAGTCACTCCCACTTTTTCGCTAGAAAATCAAAACAGGGACAAAACAACCCTTGTATTGATCTCAGGCTTCTGAAAATGTGCTGTTTAAATCCATTTTGTATCTTTTCTTGTGTTTTCGGACATCTTCAGACATCTTTTGCAGTTGGTAGTTATTGCTAATGTGTGCATTGTGTCACCATGGTAACTAATGGACATTCTGCCATGGACACACAGGCAGAACACCCCCAGAGTGACGTCACTGCAAAGTAGCAATCGAGGCAAAACAAGGGAAAGATGCACAAGTTCACACACCATTTTGAGCTGTGTCAGAACAAGTATAAGACCACATGGACTAGTAAAAGCCCATGGAGCACTGTGGAGCCTACTGAGGTATTACATAGATATGGTTCAATAAAGATTATGGTATTGGAATCGGTATTGAGTATCGAGGCTATTCCTTAATATCGAAATCGAGTTAGAAATGAGAACTTTTAGTGTTGTGACAACACTGATCAGGAGCGAACTAGGACCATACCTGTGTGAGTGTGAAGTCAGCCTTGGTGTTCACGTTCTGGCCCTCACAGTCAGTCTGCTCACACACGCTGCTTACTCAACACTGTTTATAAACACTCCGACACAGGAAGTTCTGTTTATTGGAGCCGGCGACAGAGACCAGAGACGCACAAAGACCTGAGTGTGTCCGACCTCCTTCTATGGCGAAACAGACTTTTACGAATGTAAGCAAAATCTATTGTAGCAGATCAGGCCACTGCAGGCTACAGGCAGGACCAAACCATGGATGGGCAACAGAAGACCTAATAATCCAAAAGTTCTCTCTGTGCAAGTATAGTTAAAGGTCCACTATGTAACTTTTCTTCTCAGGGGTCTGCCACCTGCATGTAACTGCTTTGTTCATAATGTTCCACGATATTAATGTGATTACAGTTGTACAGTTGCAGGGTCACCTCTCCACAGATCAGACCTGTTGTTGGCCTGGTTCAATGTTGTACTGCAGGACATTCCAGGCAACAGTGTAAATATATAGGCAAGAAGATTGATTTTTGCATTCACAGTAGCTATAGCTGGTTCCATATGGCATCACAAGAGATGGGGGCAACTAAAATTAATATTGTTAAAATGCAGATTTTTGTTGTAGTACAGTGAGATGTTGGGGTCTAGTTAATGATATAAATGTTCAGGTTCAACATTTGTGAATTCACCTTTTAGATATTTCAACATAAAATTTTCCCCCATCATCTGGGAGTATGATCACATTTTAGAATCTGAAAAGCACCACTTTGTTTGGGCACTTTGCCTTTGGCTTCCACACAAACCTCATTGCTGCTCTGTGATTGGTGCGCCCACCACCTGTCGGACCCTGTTGCACCAGCAGGCACATGCCAAGATGGATTCTTGTGAGTTTGTGAACTCACAAATATCACTGTGCAAGGTTAGCATATATTGGCCCAACCGGTATGTTGGTTTAGCTCTAGGTCTTGCCTCCTTTTTGCGTTGGATGTGCGTATGACACTGCTGGTGTAGACTGTCCGACCGGTTAATGTGGAAAGCTAAACCTGTGCGTCTGCTGCTCGTGTGCTGTGCTGCTGCGCTTACGCGTTGTTGCACTTTGGTGTAAATTGGGGGTACAAGTTTGACATCATCACATTCGAGAATCTGAAAACCACCAATTAAGAGGGAAACTACTCCACTGTGCCAAGGACACTCGGCAGCACAGAGCATTAGAGGTTATAACCTACAATGACGCAGGCCTTTGTTAAAGAGCCTGCGTCATTAGGGGTTCCAACACTCTACAATGACGACATGGGCAGATAAGAATGAGCTGTGGTGTCTATCCAGTGTATTGGCTCCACTGTGGAGTGATGTGCTTCCCAAACTCACTTTCTGTTAAGAGCGCTCACAGGAAACGATTATCTCAAACAGGAAGTAGTAGTATCATATCGATCTTCAGCCACACATTTAACTTGTGGCCTTCTGCAGCTAGGGCCATCGTTGTTTATCTTCATGTTTTTGTAAATAGTGTATACTAATCTATGTATTCTTATACTTGTTTTGACACAGCTCATTTAAAGGTTATCCATGAAAGGTTAATTTTTGTCCTGTGTATGTGAATTTTTTCACCGTACCTGCTAAAATTAGTGTCTAGTCTTGGTATCTACTAGTATCTGATATCATGTATGTTCAAAAATATACACTGTCCCAATCAAAAACACTTAAGCATATAGTTTGTTTGCCTGACCAGCTGGCCCTTCTTATATTCTGTTATATTCTGTTCGTCAGTGCATCAAACAACCATCCTAATGTGGGACGTGCCAATCACAGCCACAAATTTGTCGCCTGTGTCTCTCAAAGCAGAAGACATCTCCTCCTTAATATTCTTGAGTTCTACAGAACAAAATAATACATCATCCAATCATCCAATATCCATCATCCAATACATCCAATCCAGTCCGTGTGTCTAATCTTGCAAGAATTAAGAAAAACACACTTCCATTGGTAGATCATTTTTCTTGCCAAATTGAATCTACTCAAATAGAGTAAAATGTTCGTGATTTAAGTCATTTTAACGTACCCAGATATTGCTTTTTGCCATGTAAGAGTGTATAGAGGAGAGATGTTAAAGAAAATAGCAGCTCTGGCGTCTTGCTCTAATTAAAACAGTATCACATAAACACTGGCCTTCCTGTAGGACGGCCCCCCAGCTCCTCCACTTAGAGAGATGTGGTTATCCGCTATGGGGCACAAAGGATACAGGGAGGAGAGGTTGTGGAAATGGGGCTTTTGAAGCTTACAGGCCAAAGGCAGGGGTTGAGGTTGAAAGAAGGGTGAAGCTAATAAGATGAAGCTACTCTCTTGGGTCAAATAAGTTGTGGTTTGATCTAGAAAAACTGGCAAGGCCCCTAGGCTTCCTCTTATCTGTAATGAACACTTTGTTGTATTGCGAAACTTAGTCTGTCTTATTTGCATAGTTTGCGTTTCTTCATAGACGCATTGATAAACATGTATTCTTACGGTGGGTGGGATTGCCTCTCCGCAGACCTAACTTGTAACTTGGCAAGGCCCTTTGGCTTCTTCTTATCGGCCATGAACATTTTGCTGTATTGAGAAACTTAAGTATTTTTTATTTGCATAGTTTTAGTTTCTTCATAGATACATTGATAAATACGCATTCTTACGGTGAGTGGGGTTGCCTCTCCGCAGATCTGACTTGTAACTTGGCTCTATATCGCCACTGTCTTCATGGAGATGGATGCGTTTAATACCATACTGTGGAATATTCCAGGTGAGCATCAACATCTCCACAGAGACAAGCAGATGACGGATCATCCACCAGAAAAAAGTTAGATAGTGGAGCTTTAACATGATCTGTTTTGTTGTATTGACTGAACTTAGCATTTATTATTTGTACAGTTTTAAGAAATGTTCGCTTGCATAATTTAGCCTACATGATTTCACAAGACAATTTTTTTGACAGATACCTTGAGCATCAGTCATAATATTTGCTTGTCACATGTGCATGGCTTGATGGCTCAGTTCTTTCTCACTATAATTTTCCAGTGAGTAGCAGTTCCTTTTAGATCAGTATGAGTTTTTTTATTTTGAGCATTGTAACATTGAGCTTGGTTGAGGTATTTAACCCTGTTCCTAACCTTAACCATTTCCTACAGCCTTTATCCCGTATTTAACCTCTATCTCTCTCATATCTCTGTTCCTAAACTTCATAAAATTTAATGGCCAATCACGTCAAACTGTCCCTCCGAAGCACACGATCCAGCACCAACCGCTCACTTTCCCCCAGTAATGATATTGTTATCATTGCCAGCGGTAATTGATCTCTGACTGGCTCCGCGCAGGGCTCCTCATTAGCTTTGATTTAGCGTCGTCTTTAGCGTAGCCCTCCCCAGTTCAGACACACGAGATGAGTGAGTGAAGTTAAAATGAGTGCCCAGATTTATGGCGCGGGGAGGGTCTCAAGGCTACGGGCCGAAGGGGGGCCCCCAGCTCCGGAGTGGGGGCCAGGGGCCACAGGGGTAGACCCCGGGGACCCTGAGGTCATCGTGTAGAGGCCCCACTATTTAAAAGCTCACCTGATACTCACCCCGTGGCCTGGGTGCAGAGTGACGGCTCACAGCAGAGGAGGGGGAGGGGCAGGAGGAGGAGGAGGGGGTGACACTGACCCAGCTGTCACCACGGCCATGTTTGTCACTGGAAGAAAGTTTGGTGTTCGTTCCGTCAAGGCAACATATTTGGTACAAGTTAGTCATCGGTGTCATTCATGATTTGTATCTGGAAAGAAAGCTCAGAATCACAGCGTCATTAACTGGCACATTAATCTTGTTGTCGCTCCATCTGGAATGTCACGCAGTGCAGCATTAATCTTGAATCATGAATGAACCACACAGCAGTCACCGTAGCGATGTTTGTCCCCACTGGAAGAAAGTTCGCTGGTCGTCAAGGCACAATATTTGGTTGAAGTTAGTCTTTCATGGTTTCACTTTGCCTCATTAACTCCCTCAGTGATGTGCTGGGTTTTAAAGAGCGTTTGCGTTTTTCAGCCCAAGTTGCACTGCGTAACTTTCCTCGTGAGCGGTTCATGAAAAGGTTATTCCTCTACCTGGAATGTTCCACAGTACGGCATTAAACTTATCTTGAATACATAACCCAGCTGTTACCATAGCGATGTTTGTCCCTCTGGAAGAAAGTTTTGTGGTTTCTACGTCGAGGCATGACGTTTGGTACAAGTTAGTCATCTTTGTCTTTCATGATTTTATTTGGAAAGAAAATTGTGTCCAAGATCAGTTTGCTTCATTAGCTCACACATTGATCTTGTTTGTCCCTGAAGAGCTTATGTGTTTGTCAGTAAAAACTTTAAAGGTGCACTATGTAACTTTTCTGTTTGCCTCTACGATGAAGCTGTTACTTTGCCTAAGGTCCACAGGATGACACTAAACTTACTTATCTTGCATTTATTCAAAAACCTGAACAAATGTGTTTTTTTTGTTGTTTTTTTACTGTGAGTGGGCTTGCCTGGCCTGCAGCTTATTTAATACCATACTGTGGAACATTTCAGGCAAGCATTAATATCGCCATGGAGACAAGCAGACGAGAGACTCTTGGGCAGAAAAAGAACCTTTAACAGAACTTCTTTACTAGTAGCAGAGTGAATGTATGTCAACAGGAAACAATTATCTGCAAAAGGAAGTAGCATTATAGTGCCCATCTTCATTCCCGACATTGCTGATCACTGGTTATATTGATTCACATTATTTTGAATTTATTTACTCATTTATTATTTTATTATTTTATTATTATTATTTCAATGCTGCTTTAATAGAGAAGCTGAAATAAATCAATCACATTTTTATCCGTTCTTCTTCCACTAGTGCTGTGTTCTCTTAGCAGAGTTGCCCAGACGTCCCTTTCCACATGATATTTTTGTAGCATATAAGTGTTGTAAATAAAATATATATACAAATTGAATGGCTAATTGATGGTCAGACGAAGGCGTTAGTACATTTGTATTGGGGCCTAAGGTTACTGACTTACCTGATTGACCTTAGTTGGCAGAAACTGAGTCGTTTTATCATCTGCGAACCAGGAATGGTGCTGGGGTTGTGTTAGAATGCTAGTTGTTAGCATTACTGCTCTGCCTTAACGTTGTGAAATGTGCTGCTAAACTTATCGCGTTAAATTATTAGAATAAAAGTGTTATGTTAAGAAAATGAGGAATAACTATAAACCACTGCAAACCGTTTAAAGATGTTTGTGTAACTTCTGGTGGAGGGTCCGTCAATTGCATTTTTTTTACTGAGCTGTTATTGCTTTGTCTGAAATGTTTCATAATATGGCATTAAACCTTTCTACCTTCATGGAGACCAAACCAGACCAAGTTATAGGTCAGATCTGTGGAGATGCGACCCTGCTCACAGTCAGAATACCTGTTTTTCTAGACATTTTTGAGCTCTAAAACCACCTGTAATTGCATAAATGTAAGGTAGAGCTGTTTAATGTAACACTGTGGAATATTCCAGACGGAGCAATGACATATCCATAGAAACAAGCAGGTGACGGACCCTGAACCAAAACATAGTGAACCTTTTAAGTTGTGTATAATAACTCTGGAAGGCTGTAAACTGTTTAAAATGAACATTGCAGCCTTTGCAGAGTTTTTAATTACAACCGCTCAAATGTTGATCCACATAAAACAAAAATAACTGCTAAAATGTGTAACTGTAACTACTGTAAATACATCCAGTTGGTAGGTTTAAAAAGTTCCACCCCTTCCCAGCCCTCCGTCTCTATCCTGTCTTACTCCAGGTCTGTTTTGTATCTGCAGTGATTAAGAGCTAAGTTGAGTTAAGTCCGTGGTTGTTTTGTTGTTGTGTTGGTAATGGCCAAGGCGGGGGTGCACTATAATGTTAAATGCATGCGGAAGAGGTCTGGACATGCTTTCTTGTGGAGCCCTGATGAGCAGAGGATGAGGAGGGAGAAGAAGAGGAATGCTCTGAATGTGGAGTCTTTTGCCGAGAGGATTTGCGGGTTTGCTTGATCGAATTATCCCGAGTTTGAAGTGGGTGAATCTGTGGCAGCGCTGACGACTGGAGCGGCTCCGAGGGGGACAAGAGGACAAGTTTGGTTTGGTAATTTCGTAAAGTTACACTGTGAGATGCACTGATACTGAAATCGCACTTGTAATGGTGGCAGTTGGCAAATCACAAACGCGGTAATTACTTAAAGATCCATTATGTAACTTTTCTGGTTGTCTTGTCACTTCTCCATGGAGCTGATATACACAATATAGCATTACCTTTGCAAACATTGGACATGATTTTCAAACATTTACCCAATCAGAAAGCAGAATCAGCCATCCGACTCTCATTGAGACAAGCTAGGCCTAGTTCCAGGTCAGATCTATGGAGACGTGATCACATTCTCAGTAAGAATGGGTGTTTTTTGCCAATTTTTTCAGTAAAAACATCTGTAATTGAATAAATGCATGATCTATATGTTTAATGCTATACTGTAGAACACTCCAGGAAATACAATACCTCTCAGCTGTTAATGCTCCTGGACATGTTGGATAACTTCTGGACTAAATCTTAATTTGAAATCAAATTGCAAGACATTGGCAGACAAATCGCAATTACACGCTTTTTCAGACTAGTCCAGTCCCAGGGTAAATCCTGTCTAAAGTTTTGCTATTTGCTAATACACCAGGAGCCCAAACCCGGGACTTACCCAGTACAGTAAAGATGAGGTGAGTTACCAAAATCCATGTGTACTTTTAATTACACAAAAAAGTAAAAGTCGAAGTCCTTGGTCGGATATTGAATAGGACTTTGATACTTCTGCTAACAGCTACTACTACTGTTAATGTTTATCTTTGCAAAGCAGCATCTTAGTTTGAAACTGCAGACTTTGGACAATATCTTCTATAATAATAATAATAATAATACATTTTATTTATTAGGTGCCTTTCTGGACACCCAAGGACACCTTACAACAACATAAACAAATTAAGTATGATTTAAACATGCAGTTAATTGATTGATTATATTTAGTATTGTATTTAGGGTTGTATTTTATTGGTATTTAGTAATGTATTAGACAGTATTTGAGTTGATTGATTGTATTTAATTGACTTGCAATTAGTTATCAGCTACTCTCCCTGGAGACCTATGTAGCATGTTTTGGGTGTACATATACAGTATAATATCAACCTTGATGTTGCAAATACGGATGCGTGATGTGGTACGAGTGAAATAAATAGAACCAGGCTGTTTTTGTTGTTTTTTTGTTGCTGACACTAAACATATCACTGACTGTAACACTCCCTCACTCACCTCCCCTTACCTTGGCTTCTCTTTTCTCTCTCCGCACACACTTGCTCTTTTGACACTGCCCAAACTGGACTCAATTAACTTTGTGTTTATCATCTCGCTGCAAACAGGATTAAAGGCCTGCAGAAGAAATAACATTCCACCGTGTTGTGTTAAACTTTAAGGGTTGACGAAAAGTGCAGGCTATAGCTACAGAGTCACTGCGCCTCTGGTTCTGTGCACAGGTTTCCTCTCTGTTACCTCAGCCTCTCTCTCTTTCCTCTGGGTAAAAGCTCCTCTGTGTCCCTGAACCTACCTGCCTGCTCAGATGGACCGAAGCTAAATTGGTCTGGACTATACGGCCATGTCCCCGCTGATGTTAAGCAAAGAATAAATAGGACCCAGCACCACCTACCAAGAACAAGTCTGACTTCATCTAGAAATGTAACTGCAGACATAAGATGATTTCATGTAGATTTGATGTTAAACTAGTACAAAAAAGGTTAAAAAGCCTTTGCACATGACTTTTCTTCCCATGTATTTGAGCAAAATGTGTCTTGCCCTGCAGTTACGATGTATAAGCAGTTCCTGAGGTCGAAACTTGTCTGCTGTACGCCGACTGCATTTAATTATAAAGCATTTGTTGTCCGTTAATCAGGAAGTGTACATTAGCTTTACCGTGACAGCTGACTCTCCTCTGGCATCTGAAAGTTCTGAAAAGTGCTTATAAACACAGGGAATAATTTGGATGCACAAAATTATTGGGTAAGTGAGGAATAACTTTGGACCAATGCAAACCTTTTAACTAATTCTGTTTTTCAAGTTGCAACCAAACGCCAGTGGTACCTCAGACTGTGTTTACACTGAAACGAATCACTGTATCACCGCTCCGTCTCCGGAGCTGTTTTCCATCGGATTATCGTGGACGAACACCGCATCCGCAACAAAAAATACTCAAATACGTACTAGATATGCATACACCAGGCGAAACCAATGGTAGTAATACTAGAAACAGGAATCTAACCCCCCAAGTCTTAATAAAGTGACTCTTCTACTGTTTTATTTATTTATTTATCATCAAACACCCTTGTCACTGATAGTTAAGACTAGAACCACTGTATGTTTGGTGAGTCTAGTCTGATATCATGTCAGATCTATTCACCACAGTGACTAGCAGCGGTTAGTTGTAGTAGTAGTGGGAGACAGATCATTCCTAATTATCACCGCTAAAACCTAGAGACTTAAACACAGACTGTGGAGGCTCTACAGAGACTAAAAACTCAAATAAGGAAAGAGATAAGAGATAAGTGAAAGCAGAACCTATAACTAATACCACAATGTGGGCCCATTTACTCAAAAAACAATAACAGCATGTTCTTTTTCAGTTTGGTTGTATTAATTGCACTGAAAAACACATATTTACTGCAGGCTTGCATCTCCACAACCCTGACTCTCCTCCTACTGCTTGTGTCTATGGAAATGCTGTTCTACCCACAGAATTACGCAGGTGATGTGCCTCCTCCTGAAAGTTACGCACTGTACCTTTTTAAATAGCTCAAAAACGGTACAAATATGATAAAAGGCACCATTACGCAGCCTTAGGTATATCGCCACTCGTATCGTTATTGCAAATTTTGTCCGAAGTCCAATTCAGGACCTGAGCCTGTGCCCTTTAGCAACTCGCTCGTGCTCGGTGCGTGTGTTCACTCGGTCCCATTCACAAATGACATCCTGACTTGTCTTCCCTCTTTCTCTGTTTACTTTTGACATTCTTGGAGTCGCTCTTATTCAAAAACCAGAGCCCTGCGATTGACCGACCACGGGAGACTTGCCTCGAGAATTAGCCTCACCCCACCTCCTGCTTTTTCTAACCGCTCTATCTCTCCTCTCTCCTCCTTCTCCTCCTCTGGACCTGTTAAAGAGAGAGGGAGAGGGTGTAAAAGAATGAGAGGGAAAGAGGAATAGGTAGAGAGAGCGACAGAAAGAGGAGTAAGCGAGTGTGTGAGAGAGAGGTTGTTGAAAAAGGGAAAAGGGAGATGGAGGAATGGGTTGAGAGAAGGAGAAAAGTGAGAGTTTGAGGGAGAGAGAAAGAGAGAGATGGACCGAAAGAAACGGAGTGGTAAAGAGAAGGATAGAGAAAAGTAAAGCAAGAGAAGAGAGAGAAATGGAGACAGAATAAAGAAGAGAGCAAGAGAAGAGAACAAAAAAGGAGAGGAAGGGAGTGAGAGAGGGTGTAGAGAAAGGAGGATTTGTATAGAGAGAGACCGAATGAAGGGTAAAGTGAGAATGAGTAGAAAGAGAGAGATGGGGAGAGAGGAGGGTCTGGAGAGGTTACAGGAAGTGGAGCAAAAGAGGGTAAAGAGAGGGGTTGAGAGAGTGACAGAAAAGAGGACAGTGGGGCAGAAGTGTTAGAGAACAGAGAGATGGGGGGAGGAGATGATTATAGAAAGAAGAAGAAAAAGAGTGTGTAGAGAAAAAGAGAGAGGGATTAAAAAGAGAAACGTTTGGGGACGTATGGAGAGACCAGAGAAAGAGGAAAGCAAGAGAAGAGAGAGGGCGAAAGTAAGACAGTGAGGGGGGATAGAGGAGAGAGAAACAGAGAGTAAAGAGAAAGGTAAAAAGAAGAACAGGGAAAGGAGTAAAGCAAGAGAAGAGAGGAACTAGAGTAAAGAGAGGGGTAAAGAAAAAGAAAGAGCAAGTAAAGATCAAAAACAGAAAACACAGGAGAGCAAGAGAAGAAAGAGAGAGAGAAAGCCAGAGAAAGAGTAAATAGAGGGGTAAAGAGATGGAGTGGAAAAATTAGGAAAGCAAATGAAGAGAGAAGAGGGGAATAGAGGAGAGAGACAGACAGCGTAAAGAGAGAAGTAAAGAGAAAGACAGAAACGGAAGAGAAAGAGAGTGAGAGAAAGAAGAATAGGTAGAGAGAGAGAGTTAAGAGAGGTAAAGAGTCGAGGAATGGGTTGAAGAGAAGGAGAAAGAGTTGTGAGAGAAAGAGAGAAGGAGAAAGAGAGTTGTGAGAGAAAGAGAAGGAGGAATGGAGAGAGATGGACAGAAAGCGATGGAGTAAAGCAAGTGGCAAAGAGAAAAAAGGAAAATGAGAAAGGGGGAGAGAACGAAAAGAGAGAGAGAGAGGCAGAGAGAGGGCATAGAGAAAGAGAGAGGAATGTCTCGAGAGAAGGAGAAAGAGAGAGTTGGGAGAGAGCGAGAGAAAGAGAGAGAAGACAGGTAGTGGAATGGAGAGAGATGGAAGGAAAGCGATGGAGTAAAGCGAGTGGCAAAGAGAAAAAAGGAAAATGAGAAAGGGGGAGAGAACGAAAAGAGAGAGAGAGAGGCAAAGGAGAGAGAGAGGGCATAGAGAAAGAGAGAGGAATGCCTAGAGAGAAGGAGAAAGAGAGAGAAGGAGGGTAGTGGAATGGAGAGAGATGGACGGAAAGCGATGGAGTAAAGAGAGTGGCAAAGAGAAGCCAAAGGAAAAGGGAAAGCGAGAAAGAGGGAGAGAGAAAGGGGGAGAGGAAGAGAAGAGAGAGAGGGAAAGAAGGAGAGAGAAGGTGTAGAGAAAGAGAAAGAGAGAGGGAAGGGGAGAGCTAGGCGGAGAGAGAGAGAGAGAGAGGCCTCAGAATACCAGATGTATTACAGAGTGAACCACGGCAATGTAAACACTCCAGTCTGCCATGAGAGCAGGGTGGTCCGCTCCCCCCCTCCCTCTATCCCTCCCTCGCTCCCTCTCTCCCTCCCTCCTCTCTTCCTCTCTCCCCTCCCGGGTTGTGCCGAGTGCCAGGAGGGGTGGGGAAAGTACAAACCAGCCCAGAGAAAAGCAGAGGGGAGGGCCGAGGGGAGGGCGCCGAGCATAGTAGCTGTAGTGTGCTTGTGTTTTGGCTTCTAGGAGAGGAATTGGACTGTGGATTGAGGCTTTTCAGGCAGCGTGGTGCAGAATATTTCATGCAAACTTTCTGTAAACATTTCCTGATTGTGGATAGTGGCGTGTGCGACAGGGGTTGTATGATTTGGGGGAAGAAGTATTGCGATTGTGATTAGATTTTTATGTTTTAAAGGGCCCATTTTACACTATTTTCTGATCTATTATGTTGTTTCCTCCTCAAAACATACCTGGAGTTTTGTTTTGTTTCATTCGCACATGTTTAACACACAGATCCTGCAAATTCACTCAACCTTGTGATGACATGTGGTCATACAGGAAGTGCTCCACTGTGTTTTTAAACTCTACACACCTTCACTAGAATCATTTGGGTGATGATGTCCCCGGAAATGAAAAAGTAGCTGAAAACTACCACTACTTTGTAAAGTAAACTCCAGTAGCATAATCGTTTTAAGAGAAACCAGCAAAATGAACTGACAGTGTTTGTAGAAGTCTAAACTACAGTTACCACAGGATATTTGTTCTTTGCAGAGGAAATTCAATTATCTAGAAAGTGCAGTTTTTGAGCTTTTGAGACTCAAATTTCTTTTTTTTTCTTTCTTTTTTTGTTATTGTGCAGGGTTTGATATTTTGGTGCTTTTTAGTGTTAAAATAGCAGGGTTGGAGATCATTGAATTTGGCAATGCAATACACACATATCATGTTGACAAAGAACGACTACATAATAAACTGTTTTTTTCCTATTTGTTGACTTTCAGCGGCTGCAATCTTTGCTGTGCCACCAGTATGCTTAAAAGTTATGTTACTTGAATGTTAAATTTAGTTGAAATAGTCCATGTTTCAATATGCAAGCCCATAGATACTGAATTTGATCTTTATTTTTCCAACTAATTTGTTAAAGATGCACTGTGTAATTTTTCTGGTGGAGGATGCGCCATCTGCTTGTTTCCATGGAGGTGTTTTTTTTTTTTTTGCTTGGAATATTTTTACATTTCTATCTCTGTGGAGACAAAGTTACAGGTTACATCTGTGGAGAAGCAAGTCCACTCACAGTAAGCTTTAATGCCATACTGTGGAGTATTCTAGACAAAGCAATAACATCCCCATGGAGACAAGCAGAAAAGTTAGTGCTCCTTTTGGACACTATGCAATGTATTTTAAATATAAATCACATTTTACATGCAAAAACTACTTTTAAAACTCCATGCGCACTGTCAAAACGTAAACATTTTTCAATCACTAGTACTACGAGTACTGCTACTACTTCTACTACTACTACTACTAGTACTAGTACCCTGAAAATACTTAACCACAAGTGTTAAAATTAAACTTCTAACTTAACTTAACTTGCCCCTGCTGCTATTACAGTCTCACCTCTGAATGTAACAAAGTGCTTTTTTTTATCCTGGCTCCAGTTCCAGTCAATTTGAGATAGTGTAAACCTCCACTGGCCCAGAAGGAGGAACAGATCTGGCGTGGAGTCTCTGGAAAAGACATACCCCACCATATTGTTTGTCCTGGTGATTCCCTGGATGCTGCTTGCTCCTGTTCCACGCTTGGAGGAATGTGTGAATTTAGGATACCTGGAATCACTGTCCATCTTTCCAGGAAATGAGAGGGAGATGGCTGCAGGAGATTGGCTGCGCAGGCTCATGTCACGGTCTGTTATGGCTGGGACGGGAGCCAATCAGAGCGCAGCGTGAAGGGGGCTCACTGGATTTGTGTTGAGAATATCGAGGAGGTCAAGATCACCCGTTATTTCAAGATTTTAATGATAACTTTTTACTGATAGAGAAAACAGTAAGAGGGCTGCAAACTTAATTTCAGAGGAACCGAAACTCTAATTATTTAATTGAATCTCCAAACACAATATTTTGTCTTTTTAAGTATAAAACACACTGTACTATAATGATACTGTGCTATAATTGGACACAAAATATTGGCTGTGCTCATCGACCAATCAGTTGCTGTGGTTTGTAAAAAGAATATTGCATTTTGAGTGCACAAAGGAGTAAAATCACATGAAGCTTGCATAAAATTAAGGTACACTTTATTGTCCCCTTGGGTAATTTGTCCTTTGCGTTTTACCCATCCTTTAATGCTGCTGGGACAACTTATCAAGAGCTCTGGGACCCATCTCCAGAACTTTACAGATGCTTGGTCAGGACTGCTTTAGCTGGAGATTTCTGCGTATGATGCATGTGAAAGGTGAAACTGAAATGCCCAGAGAAAACTCAACCAGACAGAGAAAGAACGTGCAAATTATGCACAGAAAAGCCTGGAATTCAAACCTGGAATCGTCTTATATTTAGAAAGTTAATTTTGTCTTGTCTTGTCTTTGTCTTTTTACATAGAAAGTTTATGTTTTCTTCTAATAACACTTTTTTTTAAACAATTTGTCTTATTAAAAGAAAACACAAAGTTGCTGGAACCTTCTGGCTGTGAGGCGTGAGTGCTTCCACAAGGGTTTACGCTCAGCAGAAGAGAGATCGCGTGTGAGACAGCTGGAGTTTTGAGACGGACAGTTTAATCTGCCTTTCCACTCATAAAGATGCTGTTTACTCATACTTCTCTGTAGTAGTATTTGTGGACAGTTCTAATCATTTTAAGAGACTTCATCATTCACCCCTTTTAGTCCACCACAGCCTTACTAATTACACTACATCCTTATAACCACTACTCCGATCTCCCAGCCTTCGCACACATCATCCCAACTATCACTTCTCTCCTAGTTTGTCCCTCGCCTTGTGAATCCACTGGCTTTGAATAGGACTTTTTTTCCTTGTGGGGTGACGGTGGCTGTGGGGAGGGGGGCGCGTGAATGAAGGCAGCAACGTGGAAGAATCTGCTCATTGAGGAGTGTGTGAACGTACACCTCCAGCTCAGGGGAAGCAGCATTGGGAGCCAGCCGACTGCTAAATACACCCATTTTAGGATCCGCGGGGGCCGGACAGGCGATTAGCATAATCAGGGGCGAGAGGAGCCATACATATGTTAATGCTGCTGTTGGAGGCCTGCGGTGGGTGCTGTGGGTGCTGTGCTGGGGGGTTGCCACGTTTGTGTCATGGGGGTGTGTCTCTCTGCATATAGGGAGGCGGAATATACGTCACGAGATACAGCTTCACTACGAGTAGAAATATATGACAACTTGGATTTAAAAGACATGCAAAATCAAGTTTTATGAGCTTTTGAAGGTGCTATATTACATCAAATTGACTCTTGTGAGCTTTAAGACACTTTATAATGTTGTTACCGCCTCAAAAACATACCTAACATACTTTGTGATCATATGTAATGGTAGTTTTCATGTTAACCACCACCTTTTACCTGTAGTTCAGTAGAGATGGACAGTTCCAGGGCTGTTTTTTCCATTTGAAAGAAGAGCCCAGCCTAAATATGGAGGGTTTGTCGATTAAAAGTTGTTTGAATGAAACAAAACAAACTCGGGTGTGTTTGTGATGAGGAAGCAACAGTTTAATAGTGTAATATGGGCCCTTTACTCATGGGTGCTATGGGTGCCCATCGGTAACTCAAATTAAGTTGTATTCTGAGTGATTTGTGCATGTTGGAGTAATCAGAGTCCTGGTGGCTCTGAAATTTAGTTTTGCCCCAGTAAAGATGTGGTGTAAATGCAGCTCTTTGGGTCAACATGAGACCGCTGTGTGTTGTCTGCATCTCATTATAAAGTGTTTTATCATCCACAAACCAGTAAGTAAGGCTAATGCGCTGTTTGAATGCTAGTTTTTAGTATTACAGGGATGCAAAACTCCTTGGTCTTGTCCTTGATCTTGTTCTTGGTCTCGTTCTTGGTCTCGTCCTTGGTCTTGTCCTGGGTCTCGTCTTAGATCTTGTTCTTGGTCTCGTCCTCGGTCTCTAAAAGTTGTGCGCTTATAAAGTCCTCATCACGGTGAATAATCAGGACGCTACTAAAGTTAAAAACAAATGAAGTAATTCTGTTTTCACATTTTTAAGTCCAGGTAGAGCTCCTTTTGATAGATTTTTTTTTTTTTACTAACTGTTCTTTGGTTCCGCTCTGCCCCTCCTTGCAGAGAGGGGGAGACAGAGGTGGGGGTACCGGGGGTCAGATCAGGTCTTGCTTCTCACTGAGGTCTTTGAGCAGATTTGTGACTGTGTGCACACCTACATAGAAGGAAAACTTGTATTAAATCGAAGCGCATGAGTGGGCTGTGCAAATGTACGCTTGTGGCTTTCTGGCAGGAGAAGACGAGGCCACCTTTTAGAAATCTGTCCGCAGTTTATTACAGAACATGACACAGCCATTTACATTAAAGCAAGTTAAAGATGCTGGTTTAAACGGATCACAACTGAACCCTGGATGTCATTAGGTCCCTTTCTACTTTACTGTTTTATTGATTTAAGTTGTAGGATCTGGCAACCCACAGCAACAAGTTGTTAACAGTATTTGTGCAATTCTGAATACATCAACATCGAATTTTCCGGTAGAATTATGCTTTATTAGAGGTGTTATTTCATATTTGTGATCACAGATATGATGTGGGTTTCTGTTTTGGACCTGTGTTGCGCTATTTTCTTATTTTCTATGTTATTTCTGTCGATGTTATCGTCAAAAGCAGACCTGGAGTTGTGTTTTGTTTCATTCACACATGTTTAAGACACAAACCCTGCAGATTCAGGCCGAGTTTGTTCCGCAAAGAGAACAGTGTTCCGCCTCGTGATGTAATGCGGTAACACAGGGAATGCTCCACTTTGTTTTTAAACTCCATACACCTTCACTATAATCATTTCAATGCATTCAGCCCTAGAAATGTACTGGTAAGTGTTGAAAACTAACGCTTCACGACATCGCAAGACTGATGCTGTAGGATTACTCAAACGTGTGAAACAAAACACAACTCCGGGTATGTTTTTGCGGCGGTAACGACATCATAACATGACTTCAAGCTCAATTTAGTGTGATATAGAGCCTTTAAGAAATAAATCTATATACGCCTGACATGTTTGGATGGTTAATTGCGCTTTTACTAGTTCAGTGTTTATTATAATGACAGGGATGTAAGCTGTAGATATAAGTAAATCCACATAAGATTTAAGTGTACAGAAATCTTTGAATACAACCTTAAACTATTTGTATTCATTGAGGAGCAGCAGCTGCCCATAAAGAGACCATTTACACATCAGCAGGTGTGTCCTCTCTTGTTCTCTGTGAGGTGAGCAGCTGAGCACAAGCACAGTGAAGAAAGTCAAAGAAAGTGCTGACACGGGAAAGGCTTGTTTTTGGTGGACAAGTGTGAAAAGTTTTGCTCAAACTCAGGAACTTAAATGTCTGCTGCATGTGTCGAAGGATGAAACGCCAAAACAAATGGTGACTTAAAGAGAGACACACCTTCCAGTGTTGTGTTTGGTGCTGTGCGGTGTACTGGAGCCAAATGGCAAACGTCAGTCATTTTGATGTCATCTGTGAACCACTGAGAAGAAGGATTTTCAGTTTTATAGGGTTATAAAAGTATTGAAAATCAGATACTAATTCAAAAAAATCCAGTCTATTCCTTAATATTGAAATAGTATCATGACAAGACTATAATTTTATGCTTTCTTAAACAAAACTGTTGAACACATTTTGTATTAATTTACAAATGATTTAGTTTTTAGCATTTTTTTGTCAACTACAGCCCTACAAATGTGGTCCTCTAAAGTCTAAACCTCTGCAAACAGAACATATAGCATTACAGTCAATAATAAGATTACGATTTAATTAAAATTTCTAATGTCAAATAATTATATCCTCCTGCAACCAGTTAACCAATAGATTTTTAGTCTACAAAGTTCTCATGTTCTCTGTTTTGCAGGAAGCTGAAAGTACTATTGCCGTTTTTAAGTCTTTAAATATATTTTCAGCATTCTACACATAACGTCGAACTAAAACGAACAGGCTAATATATGCGGGTAATTGAGAGCTCACATTTTGTTAATTAAACTTGAGTAAACACTGTTTCTCTTTCCACCGGCTCTGTACACATTTGGCTGAGAGTATGGGAGGTCGCCATCGCGCTGAAGCAGAGGGGTGACCTGGTTTTGGGGCTTCCTCCTCACAGCAGGAGGTCCACACTGAGACAGCGTCTAATCCAGCTAATCCTGTCCATACACACAAGTATACGCACACATGGAGAGGCCTGACTCAGACTGTACTGTACATGGACACAGTGAAGTAAAAAATAAGTGTAGTTGCTTCGTTTTTGTCCATTTGAACTCCAAAATAAGCAGTATTGTGTACAAGTTCTCTGTTAACCTCCTTGCATTGGTGATTTTAAAGTCTGCAGCTGCTTCTTTCCATGAAGATTGCCTGTGATGTTCCACAGTAAAGCATTAATCTTCTTGGAGAAAGCAGGCGGTCACACTAGGCCAATTTACGGGTCATATCTGTGGAGAGAGGCAAGCTCACGCAGACTAAAAATGTAGTTTTTTCGAGGTACTTTTGAGCAATAAAAACACACCTAATGAAATAATACAAGGAGGGTACATTTAATGCTATACTGTGGAGCATTTCAGGCAAAGCAAGAACATCTCCATGGAAGTAGCTCCAAGTAGCGGACCACCCACCAGAAAAGTTCCACAACGCACCTTTAATATGCACTGTCCCTATCAAAAAAGTCAATAAATAAACTATATTTTATCAAACTTGCTGCGACTTTTACTTGAGTCAAGGTATCGCGTTACTCCTGGCGGGCTTTTCTGTGCTTGTAAAAGACCAAAAGTTGTATGGGGGTGAAGGGGGTGAAGGAGGTGGAGGGGGTGGAGGGGGTAAAAGGGGTGGGCTGCGGTGCACTGACAGAGGGGCCGGGCTGATCGCTGTCATGATCCGGCCAATCAGAGCGCGGCATTCAATGGGGCAAAAGGAGAGAACGTGAGAGAATACAGAGGCGGGGTTTAGGGGGGTAAGAGAACAGGGATGGGGTGATGTCCACTCCTTAGAAACACACACTGTAAAAACTGAAAATCTATGCGAGTTAAAATGGCTTGAATTTGGGAAGTTTCTTTAATTGATTTTCATTCATGTTTGTTCTGCTTTGGTCCAGTGAAATCCTTGGTTTGGTCCTGGTTTAGTCCTAGTTTAAGGGGTTAAGTCTCAGTTTATTCTAATTTTTGATGTAGTGTCCGTGCAATTGTAAAGTTATCAATGCACCTTTTATTATTAAGTCATTGTTTTAGTTCTTATTTCAAGCTACATTTTCTCTTTTTTTTCTTGATTGTTTAGTTTGCTTGTCTCTTGTCCGTAATGTTCTACAATATAACATAAATGTATGTTTTTTGTGCTTTAAAAACATGTATTCTTACTGTGAATGGTAGCTCTTCTCTACAGATCTGTTGCGTAACTTGGCCTGGTGGTGTCCCCTGCTTATTTTGATTGAGAATGGTACGTTTAATGCCATACTGCGCACCTTAAATTCCATAACCAGGTTTTCTTTTAATTAAAAAAAGGCGCCTAGTCTAGTTTGCAATCACTTTCCAAAACAATTCCAAAAATATTACTATAATGGCTTGTCAAAATCACCCAAAACAACATATACGTACATATAAAACCCTTATTTTAACCATTTTAAACCCATGTTTAGGCCTGTCACAATAATAACTATACAGATTTATCAATGGAACTGTATATTTTTGGGATCAATATTTATCATATGTACATTTTCTTTGCACTACTGGGAAATTTGTGGTAATTTTTTGGCAGTACAATAAGATTTAAGCCGTAAAAAGTTGAATTAATAACTTCACTTGCATGATTCATTACAGATAAAAACAAAACTAAGTAAGATTAAGAATAATTTCTGTGGTTTAAATCTGCTTTAGGGTTATTGTGTCGGTGGCATTCATTCGTTTCAATATTATCATTTATCGTCTATACTTACAGGCCTGCCTACCCATGCTCCTGTGTATTAAATTCCTTTTTACAGTGCCGTCCTCTGCCCCCTCCCACCTTTTCCCCTTCCACACTTGGAGAATAGGGGGACCAAGGGTTAATGTTATGCAACACGTTGAATGGGCCACTCTGAGTGATCCCAATACAGTGACACACATAGGCTGTCCCTGTGCATGTACCAGCGCGGCCATCTGATTGGACGAGGGGGGTGTTTCTGTAGTAAGTTTGGCCCGGGTTCCTGTGAAGATGCCAGGCAAGGAAGTGTATGTGTGCAGTGGGCAGAATTTATAATGAGCGGTAAACAAACTTGAAGAAAATCGTGAATCAAAGCCAGTTTTTAATTCGGGTTATTGATGCTGACTGATATGCAAGGTCATCTGGTGGTGGCCAGTTTGAGTTAGAGCCATAAATGTGTAAGATTTCTGAAAGCAACATAAACAAATTGTAGCAGACACGAAGTCTAGCCCGAACTGAGATATTTTTTGAGACTTTGAATATCTGTGCATGGGATATACTGTAGATAAAGGCGGATGAATTTGTTAAAGGTGCACTGCATAACTCTTCTGGTCTGTCAGTTTCTTTTCTCCATGGAGATGTTTTTGCTTTGTCTGGATTGTTTCACAGTTTGATATTAAACCTTTCTATCTTCGGGGAGTTACAGGTCAGATCTGTGGAGAGGCGACCTCACTCACAGTCAGGATGCCTGTTTTTCTAGACATTTTTGAGCTATAAAACCACCTGTAATTGCATAAATATAAGGTAGGTCTGTTTAATGTCATACTGTGGAACATTCCAGGCAGAGCAATGACATATCCATAGAAACAAGCGGGTGACGGACCCTCCTTTAACATCCAATTTTTCTGTCGGTGCCGATAACTGACTAAAATGTTTCAAATTGGATGGAAAAGTCAGTATAGACCTGAGTTTGTGTTTGATTTTTATATGGATAATTATTAGAATTGTGCCAGTAAAATCTAAATTTAGTGATGGACTGTGGCCTGATTCCCATCACTAGCAATGCACACTCTTGTTGTGTCCTTAAGCAAGACACTTCACCCTTCTTGCAGGCACATATGTTACCAAAAGTAGCTTTCATTGCTTGGTATAGAAAAGCACTACACAGATTTGGATTATTTAAAAGTGTGGAGCTTATTTGCTTACTTTGTTGAGTGAAAATTACAAAACTGTACTCACTGTGCCTTCATTCGGGCATCACAATACATTGTAAACTGAAATTGCAATTTGAGCTGCCATTATTTAAGTCGGCCTTTTGACATATACAGTGATGGCCGAAAGTATTGGCACCCCTGCAATCCTGTCCTATAATACTCAATTTCTTCCAGAAAATGATTGCAATCACAAATGCTTTGGCATTAATATCTTCATTTATTTTTCTTGCAATGAAAAAACACAAAAGAGAATGAAAAAAAGTCAAATCAAATATTATTTTACACAAAATTCAACAAATGGGCTGGACAAAAGTATTGGCACCCTCAGCCTAATATTTGGTAGCACAACCTTTAGACAAAATAACTGCGAACAACCGCTTCCGGTAACCATCAGTGAGTTTATTACAACGCTCTGCTGGAATTTTAGACCATTCTTCTTTGGCAAACTGCTCCAGGTCCCTGAGATTTGAAGGGTGCCTTTTCCAAATTGCCATTTTGAGCTCTCTCCACAGGTTTTCTATGGGATTCAGGTCTGGACTCATTGCTGGCCACTTTAGAAGTCTCCAGTGCTTTCTCTCAAGCCATTTTCTAGTGCTGTTTGAAGTGTGCTTAGGGTCATTATCCTGCTGGAAGACCCATGACCTCTGAGGGAGACCCAGCTTTCTCACACTGGGCCCTACATTATGCTGCAAAATCTGTTGATAGTCTTCTGACTTCATAATTCCATGCACACGGTCAAGCAGTCCAGTGCCAGAGGCAGCAAAGCAACCCCAAAACATCAGGGAACCTCCACCATGTTTGACTGTAGGGACCGTGTTCTTCTCTTTGAAGGCCTCATTTCTTTTCCTGAAAACTCTGTGTTGATGCCCGTTCCCAAAAAGCTCTACCTTTGTCTCATCTGACCAGAGAACATTCTTCCAAAATGTTTGTGGCTTTCTCAGGTAGGTTTTGGCAAACTCCAGCCTGGCTTTTTGTGTCTCTGGGTCAGAAATGGGGTTTTCCTGGGTCTTCTACCATAGAGTCCTTTTCATTCAGATGTCGGCGGATAGTAACGGGTTGATACTGTTGTACCCTCGGACTGCAGGGCAGCCTGAACTTGTTTGGATGTTAGTCTAGGATTTTTTCCCACCATCTGCACAATCTTACGCTGAAATCTGTAATCGATTTTCCTTTTCCGTCCAGATCTGGGGAGGTTAGCCACAGTGCCATGCTCTTTAAACTTCTTGATGACACTGCGCACAGTAGACACAGGAACTTCAAGATCTTTGGAGATGGACTTGTAGCCTTGACATTGCTCATGCTTCTTCACAATTTTGTTTTTCAAGTCCTCAGAGAGTTCTTTGGTCTTCTTTCTTTTCTCCATGCTCAGTGTGGTGTGTGTGTGGCACTGGACAGAGGTTGAGTCAACTTCAATCCATTTTAACTGGCTGTTGGTGTGATTTAGTTATTGCCACCACCTGTTGTGTGCCACAGGTGAGTACCAGGTTTTATTAATTATTCAAATTAGAGAAGCAGCACATGATCTTTCAAAGGGTGCCAATACTTTTGTCCACCCCCTTTTTATGTTTGGTGCAGAATTATATTCAATTTGGCTTTTTGACAATTCCTTTTTGTGATTTGTCATTGAAGATAAATTAAATGAACATTTTAATGTCAAAGCAGTTGTGATTGCATTCATTTTTTGGGAGAAATTGGGCCTTTTCTGACGGAACTTCTGGGGTGCCAATACTTTCGGCCATCACTGTAGCTTAGACCTTTACAAACATGTTCTGAAATGCATGAGATTCTTGCATTAATTTATCAGTTTATATTTCAGTCTTTTCTCAAATGTTAATGCTCCCTGCGTTGTTTACAATGTGCAAATCTTACTTTTTAAACACGTATCGCTAGACCTGCCAGGATAATTACAATATCGACTTATAGTTCAGTACCACACCACACAATACAACATTTTTTGGGGTCACTATTGATCACAGGGAGTTTTTCTTTGCCCTACTGGATCATTTGTGTGTATTTTTTTGGCCATACAATACAATTTGACCTTCTATAACTCGTAACAGATGCAAACTAAGTACTTAAGTGTTTCTATCTGCTGTTTATTTGTTGTAGCTTAGGATTTTTAACAATATTGTGCATTTAGAATAGTTTTTGTGGTTTAAAACTACCCTAGGCTCATTGTTTCAGTGTTTCAGTAATCATTTATCATCTATATTTCCTTTAGCAATATATCGAAATTCTTAATGTCTTATCGTGACAGGCCTACATATAGTCTAATCGCAATACGTGTCTGAAAAATCGAAATTTGATTTTTGATTTTTCTTCTCCCAAATCACGCAGCCCTGCTTTGAGTTTGCAAATGAATATGCGATGTATAAATCAGTGCCGTATTGTCTTTGGCCCTGAGTGTGTGGTTTTGGCAGGACCCTGGGCAAAAACCCTTCAAAAGTCTTATGGGTGCACGCTTCACTGTTGGCTAAATATTTTCAAAGCTGCTCTTTTAGTGAAGTCATTTCTCTGTGGTCCTATGTGTCCTTGCCTCCAGTTTACATTTCATTTCTGGAGAGCTTTCAAAGAGCGGTTTAAGATTTTCAGCACATGCACAGACCAGCCAAGAGCCTATATAACACATCGAGTGCTGGCATATGGGGCTGAAACATGTGAAATCTAACTGTGCATGTTACCAGGCCACTAATGAATCATTTGTAATGGTTGAATAGCCTGTGCAAATGGTCAGGACATTGCTTAAGCTGGACTCTGTGTTTAGGTTATATAGGTAGACAAGAGTTCTAATTTTGATTGTAACACACTTTTTGCAAAATTGACCACTTGTATTAAAGCTAGATAATAGTATTGATCCATAGAAAATCACATATCTTCAAGTATTGTGAATCTGGCCCTTTCCTGAATAGTTTTATAATGGTCTTGGTGTTTATGTGAAGTGAAAACACACGCACACATAAGATACTATTGAAAGTGACATTGTGTGTTTAACTGGTATCTCGCCTTTTCCTTTGTATCATAATTTATTTAATTTTAATTTCAGTATTCTCCACTATTTGCTATTACATGTGACTAATCTAATGTTTGCTTTTAGTTAAGTTTACTGTGGCCCCATCCAAACTAGTATGTACAGTATGTGAGTCGTTTTCGTTGCGGATGCAGTGTTCGTCCACACTAATCCAATGGAAAACGGTTCAAGAGACGGAACAATCCGGTGCCGCCAGCTCCCAGGATTTTACCTGAGCACAGATCCGGCGCTGTGTGCATGCCTGAAAACTGTGAAAACTGTGATACGCTGACGTTGGAGCTCTAGTTGCCGTACTTATTGAACCACATCACTGTGACTTGCACCTTCCTGATTCGCTGGGTTTGTGACATGAGGCTATTGTGGAAAACAGTTTAAACAAACCCTAGACAAACGCGAAACAGCATTGTGTCAACACGACGTGTCTGGACACAAATCATTTCGCATACGGTGATAGTGTGATTCGTTTCAGTGTAAACGTAACTTATATTAACTGCACTTTGGTCACCTTGAGTGTTGTAAAGGGCTTTATAAATAAATTTGATTGACTGATTGAACTGCAAACTTATTATATGTTTTTCAATGTTTAGAGAATAAGATATTATATATAAAGAAATATATAAAGTGAATAAATTGAACTGGGAGAAGAAGTCTTGGATTATTATCACATGTTGTCAGTTAGTGGGGTCAGCGTAAATATTAAGGATTCCTCAAATTACATACATTTAGTTCAGTTTTTAAAGAGAAATGGTAATAATAAGAGTGAGACCTTATAGAACACAGGCGTCTTTTCACTGGCAGCAGAAAAGCAAAACATATTGTATAATATTTAGTTACAAGAAAACTGCATACAAGAAATAACAAGAAAAGGTCTTGTTACCGCTGCATTATAACGATGCATTTTTGTCCTAATCATTAAAGTTACACAATCCACTGTTTTGCCAATGCTCTTAAATCCCTATTATGAGTTTACTAGTATTACCCATATCACATGTTGACTAGTTTCTTTAGTTTGTGCAGGAAAGCGTAAGAACAGGTCAGGAATGAGTGCAAAGTCAATGGCACCGAGCTTGAGGTCACAGGCGCTGTACGGGCGTTTGGTGGGGTCACTGTGTTCTGTGAGGAGGAGGAGGATGTGTCGCTAAAGAAACACAGCTGTGTGGATGCGGGACATGCTAACGCTGCACTGATACTGCGCTGAAACGACGCTAAATACGTTAACACTGCGCTCATGACGGGACTTTTGGCTCCTTTATGGGATCTGAATCTTTTGGATCCATTCATGTCAACGAGCCGTTCAAAAGACATTTTTCCTATTTGTGTATTTGATAGATAGTATTTGACAGTGGGAGTATGTTTACCCTTTGAAATGATGAAATTCTAAATAAAATGCTGCACCACAACAATAATAATTTAAGAACTAACTGTATTAAGGTGCCAAATGTGTTTTCTTGTGCACAAAGATCTCACTGATCTCAGCTTCCGTGCTGATTCTTGTTTTGGCTCAGCTTTAATCCCTATAAAAATGCATAAAAATTGGAACAACAAATATTGGTTCTTCTAAAACATTTGATTTGGATCCAGCCGTTCAGGTTAACGGTGCACTGTGCAACGTCTGTGATGAAGGGTTTGCCACTTTCTTGTCTGCGTGGAGATGTTATTGCTTTGCCTTGAATGTTCCAGAGTATGACATGAAAGTTAAATCTTACATTTAATCCAGTTACAGGTATTTTTATTGCTCATAATTTCAACAAAACCATGTATTCATGCTGTAAGCAGGGCAACCTCTCCACAGATCTGACCCGTCACTTGGCCATGGAAATAGATATGCTTAATATGCACATACCAGGTGAAGCAATAACATCACCATGGAGACAAGCACCACAAAAGTTACTCAGTGCACCTTTAAGGCAAGGTCAGATTATCCATATGGGCCAGTGGCACGTCGCCCAGGGGCCCCAACCCCCACCTTACAACCAGTAGGGGGCACCACATGACACAAAGTTTAAAAATATTTTTTGTAAAATTTATATGCTATTCACTTGAAAATGTTAAACAGCCATGCATAACTTGTCATTAACCCTAATTTCATAATAACAACAATAATAATAATGATAATACTGAACAAATCAAGATTACATGGCCATAGTTGGATGCTGCAAGTTATTTTTGGCTTTTTTTGCTGGGCTGGTGTAGTTAGTAAATTACATATGAGAAATGCCCTTGTTTATGTGCACTATTTTTGACAGGAAGGGGTAAGGCTTAATACGGCCCTGCTTTAAGGAGCCGTTCAAAAGAGCCGACTCGTTCATGAACATCACTACACTACGTTAACACTACACTAACACTACACTAATAGGTCTTTTCCACCGGCATTGTTTAGCACGGCACAGCACAGCATGGCACTTTTCGACGGGGGGTTGTCCACCGATTGGTCAGAGGAAACGTCGTCATACATACGACAGAGCTTGAGGATCTTTAAATAATCACCCCCCGTGTGTAAAAACAACAACGACAACAGCGAACACGTCAACAGAGGATAAACAATGGAGCAGATTGTGAAGACCATGGTGTGATACTAATAATGTCGCCTAAAAATGACACAGTGACGACCCCGCGACTCCACCCACTTCCAGGTGGTAACGGATGCATGAAAAGCTTCAGTGTGTAGTGGCGTGCCGTGCTGTGCTGGTAGTGTCGTCGAAAAGCCCTTTTACTCTACACTAACACTACACTAACTCTAAACTAACTCCAGATTTTCAAATTCAGAACTGGGACACACCCGGGTTAGGACGGTTGGTATAAATAAAATAATGAAAAGAACCCGTAACATTGTCCCTTCTCGAGTCACTTGTGGGTCAGTATATAATCTGAGGGACTTCTGTTGGTGCATTTTTTGCTTTATGCTCATGTTCAAGCACAATTTTCTGACTTTTAACTCAACAAATTATTATATATTCCCCGCTTTACTGTTGGCGGGTTTCAGATTGGTCAAAATAGTGACCAGTTACCTGGGACATGTCTTCAAATCACTCATTTTGAATAAATCTGCTGGGACAGGGGACACAGGGCTCGAAACTGAGTCTGTCCCGGGTAAATAGGAACGTCTGTCACCCTAACTATACTAATTCTATGCTATCTCTACTCTACACTAGCACTGTGCTCAGGCCGGTCCAGCTGTGGTGTTAATTTCACCCCGAGGCCGTGTGCTGGGCTCTCTGCTGACCCCAAAACGCTGTAACCTCATGAAGTGTGGAATTCTGCGAGCCTGCGGGCCTTAATGTGCAGTTTCCTGTAGAGAGAGTGCATTCCTCAGACTTGTCCCACTCCTCGCTGTAAACTCCGAGTCTTTGGGTGGTAGTCCGCAACTTGGAATGTGTTCACCAGGCATTTTAACAGTGTCCCTTTAAGAGTTTCCTCATGCGTGGAGTTCATGTGTTTATGTAACGAGCAAAAAGCAAAAAAAAAAAATGTGGAAATTGTTGTGACTGTAGTATTTAGTGCTTCTTTATTTGGCCTGTGTGCAAAGACCATAAAGGGCATGTAGAGGAACGGTGCATTCACACTTGCAAAAAGACCATATCAAAAAAATCCGAGCTAAACCTTGAACTCAACCTGGATTTGAGCAGGACTCAACGAGGACTAGAACAGATCTAAACCAAATCTACATCAACCATCAATCCAGGATAAATGTGTGGAGTTCATGTGTTCATGTAACGACCAGAAAGCAAAAAAAAATGTGGAAATTGTTGTGACCAAGACCATAAAGGACATGTAAAGGAAAGGTGAGTTCTAAACTGGAGCTAAACCTTGAACTCAACCTGGACTCAATCAGGACTCAACTTGGACTTGAACAATCAGATGGACTCAAACCAGGATGAATGCACCGATTATGCAGTAGTATAACATAAAACAGGGGTAAAACAGCTGCCTTATAGCTAGAAGGTTGCCAGTTCAAATCCCGTTCTGGGAAATAACGAAAATATTATCACATGAAAAACTCTATTTAAGTAAAAGTATTAAAGTACTAGTTTAAAAATGTACTTATAAAGAGTAACAGGTAAGTATTATGCGGAGATTTTGAGCTCCTATAAAGCTTCAAATGTAGTGATTTTGCTACAGTACACACATGGAAAAACTTGCTTACACCCCATATTTATTATTACCACTCATACTTTTGCTTTTTAAACAGAAAAATGAAAACCTGAAAGACAAAACTAAAACATTTTGAACTTAAACCGTACAGTATACAAGCAGTACATCCTACATATTCCTCTTGTGGCCAGCCTATGTTCTTAGCACCATTCCTGCCCAGCTCCCATGTCCCTGTTTTCCCAAGCCTTCAGTGCGGTGCTGTGAGTGCTCCAGACTAGCCCACTGGTTAGGGCGCTGTCAGTGTGCAGAGGGTCTAAATCACTAACATGCTCAGTCTTTGAAGGAGTCCGGGAGTATCGGAGCTGTGGAATTGGCCTCTCCTCATCCAGCCATGCCGCTCCAGTTATCCCAGGCCTGCTATTAATGATGAGTATTATAAACATGACTTCAGACAGAATCAGATGGGAACGCTGTTTGGTTCAGGAAAAAAAGAAATCAAGTGTGTTTTGGTAATGCCTGGAGACGTGCCCCCCTCCCCTTCGGTTCCATTGGTCTGACTGGGTGGTCCGGCACAGCAGAACAGCCATGCTTATATTCAGCTTCAATGGGATGAAAATATTGAGTTTATGCCCGCTGAATGAATTGTGTGGAATGGTTAAATCGAATTAAGGCATAATACGATGTTACAGATTATTCACACGGGGTCAGCGGAGTTCAGTGCACGCATGTGATTTTGTTGTATTCTGTAGACTGTGCATACGAAGTCGACTTTTTCAGCTTTTAACCTTTAACTTTAATGTGCTATTCAGTTTATTGCATTTAAGTGAAGATTATCGCATTTCTAATTGATTGGCGCAGGTCTTTTTAAGTAAGAAAGCATGAAAAACTGATACTGTAACTTCAAGCAAGCACTGAAACTATAAAATACTAAAAAAGTCACATTCACAGAACAGAAATGAACCTTTCCTGAATAGCTTTAGGATGATTTTTAGCTTTTTAAGACCCAATAGTACACGCCCATGGATCACTACGGGGCATACCTGGAGGACTGAGGGATTACACAGACGTAAAACCACACGGTAGTATAAGAAAATACTATTATTTAATGCTGAAATGTTGTTTTTTAGTGTCATCGTGGTGTCAGAATCAGTATTGAGCATCAAATCTATGCCGTAATATCGAAATCAAGCTTGAATTTTTACATTTTAGTCTTGTGACAACACTAGTCCCCGTTTTTGTATCCCGCCAGTTGGCCGTCTCTCCCTGTGTCCGCGAGAGTCCGTGCGATTTTGACTTTGCCAGAGTTGTTTTGTTGGCTGCACCAGTCCGGAGCAGGGGGCAAGAGGAGGAGGTGAATGCCTGCTTTTGTGGGCCTGGGTGGGGGAGAGCTCGGTCCCTCTGCGGCCCCGGGACCCGAGCCTGGAGATGTGGTCTTTATCAAATGCATACACACAAACTGTCAACACATACGCGCTCAACGTGCTCTGGCGCTCATAACTTGTTTGCAAATTTGAAGAGAAATATGTTTCGGTGTTGTGAGGACGCATTCGGATGTTTGGCCCTGAGTTGCTTGTTCCATTTAGTCAGAGTGAGGCTGGAATATAAGCCTGATTTTGTGGATTTTGAAACATATGCTTTCAGAATAAATGGGGGTAACGTTTTAAGTCAAGAACATGAGTTTTGAGTAGGAAAATATGCTTGGGTGCATTGTTATCTTGGCAGGGAAGATTTTCGAAGCATTAGTTGGTATCATATTAGTAACCACGTTCAACTAGTCTGGATTTGGAAATAGATGCGTTAAAGGTTCTATATTATGCAAAATGGACTCTTGCGAGATTTTAGGCACGTTAGTATGCTGTTACCTCCTCGAACATATCTGGAGTTGTGTTTTGTTTCATTTCATGCTCTGTTCCACCTTGTGATGTCGCAAAGCAGTCGTTTTCAAGTTTAGCAGCTACTTTTTGGAGCCGCATGACATCACAAGGTGGAACAGAGTGTTTTTATGAGACAAACTCAGCCTTTATATGCAGGGCTTGTGTGTTAAACATGTGAATGAAACAAAACAAAACTCCAGGTATGTTTTTGATGAAGAAACAACTGAATAACATACAGTAGATCAGCTTAATACAGGTCCGTTTGATGGAATATTATTGGAAAAGCAATAACATCTCTCTGGAGACAAGTAAGGGACTTTCCACCTGAAAACTTACAGTGGCCCTTTAAATATACAGTAATATACATCTTTTACTGCCAGGTCTTTTCTATAATAGACATTTTCCACCTCTCTTTCCTCCTATTGGCCATCCTCTGTCATGTTCTTTGAGTGACAGGTGGTCATAACACAGTGAACAGTAAACTGAAGATAGCTTTACTTTCCTATTAAAGACTAGATACTAAGAAAACATGAATCGTGATTAAATTAAAATCATGATCTGGCTTTAAGGAAATCGCAATATTAACTTTTTCGATATATCACCCACCCGTACTTTATGTAGGCTAATCCTGTGTGTGTTTTGTTTGTGTTTTGCAGTGGGAGGGCGTGTGAATCGCGAGCTGAAGTACACTCGTCAGCAGATGGGAGAGGAGGCCATGTTTAACCCTCAGCTCATGATCCAGACGCCGCACGAAGAAGGAGCTAACGTGCTAACGGTGGAGGCGCTGCTACAACACCTGGAGTCGGCGCTAAGAGCCAGCACGGTCCATGTGTATCTCTATGAGAGGTGAGCGCAGCATGCTAGCTTCACAAAAGCTTTCCCTATGATTAGCTGCAATTAACAAATGACAAAGACTATAATGATTCAGCTAATATAATGAAGGAAAACATACTCACAATTATGACATGGTTATAGACACTTATGTACATTTTACAAACACAGATATTTGGAAAAATCAATTTTTTAGGCTGTTATAGTCTCACCTACTAAACCAGAGAGTCAACAGTTTGATCTTCAGTCTCATCTTGTCTACTGTAGTTGTGTCCTTGAGCAAAACATGTCACCCACCTTGCCTATGCACGAATGTGTGTGTGTGTGTGTGTGTTTGTGTGTGATTGGTGGTTGGAGGGGCAGTGGCAGCTATTCTTCCATCAGTCTAGCCGAGGGCAGATGTGACTAAAGATTGCGCTCACTGAGTATGAGGAATGAATGAAAAGGGTGATAAACTTTTACAACACACTTGTTACGAGGGGCAGGGGAAGTAACAAAAACCAAAATGGATAATATAAAGTCATTTAACAGGGATGTACAAGATGTACAAGGTAAATTAAACAAATAGGAGATCTATAATATTTACAGCAAACAATATTTACACAGTTTAAACAAAAAGGGTAACAAAGGGCAAAGTAAACTAAGCAAACCAAGTACACAACACATGACTAAATAAAATTTTCTGAAATTTCCCCATTGTGGGACAAATAAAGGATATCTTATCTTATCTTAAAACAAAAACAAACAAACAAGCACAAGGTCTGTTCTGACTTAACAAGTGCCTGAGAAAACAAGAGACACATTAATTAAATTAACACATTAAAAACAAACTAATGCCTCTTTTCCAGAGTCAAGTGCAAACTTGACAGAGACACAAAAACACAGAATGGCAGACTGACCACAAAGGCCAGTGGCCCCGAACAGGTGCAGCAGTCACTTAAATAGGGGTGAGGCGGCTGGAGGTGAGGTGGGAGTGGACGGGTGTTGAAGTGCCCCACCAATCAGAGACCGGGGCTGTCACAGCAGGAATCCATGGGACAAAAAAAGACATTAAAAAACACACACAAAACAAATCAAAGAACGTGAGAACTGGAGGCCTGGGAACATAACAACACTTTTCATTTTACCAAGTACCAAAAGCTTTTTAAGAGGGTTTATGTGTAAATTATTCCCTGTGGTTCAGTTTTAATAGATTTCTGCTTGTTTGGCATCATTGTTTGGTTGGTGCGTTTTAGATTCTAGATGAGAATGACTGTACCCGACTGCCTTCTCTTTCACAGGCAATGGACACTAGATCATTTATGCTACAAATCAGGAGAACTAGTCACAGAAACACCGGTTGTGAACAAGGTAGGTGTAACCAAGAATAAAAATACCAGCATCATGATTGAGACTTGCTAAATCCACTTATGTTACTGTTGATTTAGATTATAGAAAAACTACACCCCTGCCTCATCATCACACCCTTGGATTGTTTCTGGGAAGGAGCCAAACTTCATGCTGGAACTGTCTACTTGTCGTGAGTATAATCTCATTTATTCTTGTGCTTTTATACGTGTCCTAGTGTAGTCCTGATAAAAGTCCAGTTTAGTCTTGATATAGACTTGGTTTGGTCCTGGTTTAGTGTAGATTCAGTTCGGCGACTAGTTTTACAGTGCTCATTTTACAGCGAGGGGCATTAACATTTTAAAGAAAACAAACGTGAACTGGATAAACTAATAGCAAAATGAGAAATTCAGTTCTGTCAGCTGAACAAAGGTTTTTTTGATCAAACAGGTGTTGCATGCAGGAAATCCATGCATTTCAGAACATGTTTGCAAAGATCTAAACAAAATGAGCTTGCGTTCTTCCTAAAAGGACATTCTAATGCGTTCTAATTCAGTCATTTTGATCATTTTCTCATTGGGCTTTGAGTAAAATTAAATTTTATATGAAAATCTTGTAGAATCTTTTGGGTGGGCATCTGTGTCAGTTAAAGGTGGGGGATTTAGGATGCACTAGCACCGCTGAATGATGTGCTGGGATGTTAGTAGTATCTGAGTCCTCTTAGCTTTATTTACAATTTATGTAACTTTCTAGAGGTGGTACAACATCTGCATGAGTCCATGGAAATCGAAAATTACAATACTTTGAGACATTCTCCATGTAGGTGGATATGTTGTTTGCATATTGTGGAAGATTATAGCCAAAGGAATAACATTTCCAAGAAAACAAGTAGACCCTTATCTAGGCCAAATAAGAGTCCAGTTTGTTTGTTTTATGTGGCAAAAAGTTATATAATGTAGCTTTAAATTCAAATCTTACCTACCCTACCTTTAAGTTCACATTTCACAGATACGAAAGGCGTCTCTGCTTTGTGGATCTTGTTTTGTATCACTCCAGTCAATCCAAGCCATCAAAACAAACCTGTTGGAGGAGAGTGTGTGTGTGTGTGTAGTCCATCCCATTGAAGGCTCTATTGTAATGGAGGCTGGCAAGCGTAGCCCTGCCGATGGTTCTCCTCCGGCCCTGGGCCTCACCCTATTGTCCTGCTCCTCTGTGTTAACGGGCCACTGCTACAGTAATACTGAGCAGAGACTTCATTCTCCGTGTGCGTACCATCAATTTAAGGAGATTTCAAGTTAACAGCTCCTTTTGCCTTTAGTTCAGTAGAGATGGGAAATTCCAGGGCTGAAATTATCCAGATGATTCTAATGAAGGTGTGTGGAGTTTGAAGACCTCGGTGGAGCACTTCCTGTATCACCACATGATCTCACAAGGTGGAACAGAGTGGACACAGTAGCTCACCCATAACAATATATTATAATAACAAAAATAGAAATAGTATTAATACATAAAAAAACATATTTATATAATATATGTAAAAATACAATATAGAAATATAGTCTTTGAGTTTGAGACAACAAAACACAACTCCAGGTATGTTTGCGATGAGGAAACAACATTATAACAGATCAGAAAATAGTGTAATATGGGCCTTTTAAGTACTGGAAGCTCCTCATCGTAACATGGTGCAAAACTTAACCAAACTGAGTGAATTCACATTAAGTGTTTTGTGACTGACAGTTAATCTCGTATTTATGATTTACCCTGTTCTGGTTGGAAGACTGTGGATAATAAATCAAGCCTGGTTAAGCACGTACAATGTAGTGGGAATGATGGAGAGAGCGATTTGGAGAAAGAGAGATGGGAATGTGTGAGGTACAATACGCGCAGAGGGACGAGGCCGGTTCAGTGAAAGAATTCTGCCGGTGCTCAATTTATTGTTTGTGTCATTTTGGAAAAGTAAAAGCTCTCACTGAAGTCTTTGTTTGATGAAGGATCTGATTTCGAATGCAGCCGTGTGTGATAATCTGTCAATGTGTGTGTAAAGAAAGGCAGGATTTTGTGGAAAGAGTGACTGGACAGACAAATAAGGAGTACTGAAAATGGATTTGCAAATGAACACATTGTGGTCTTGTGCTTATAGATTCTAGATTAAACTGCACAGAAATCTCTTCACGAGTAACAGACATGGCATTTTTACAGTGAATACACAAACTTGAAATATCTTAATATGTCAAATACAAACGGTACTTTCAGTGCTCTCAACTCTCATCTCAAGAAATCACAATTGAGGCAATTATTTGGGTAACACAATATACCCTGTTATAAGTATCCTATCTCCATCTGAATCTGCAAACATGAAATGCACTTTTCTCTTTTCAGATGGGATTAAAATGTGCACTGTGAACTGAATCAGATACTACTCAAATTAAAGTTGTCATTAGTAGTCTTGTCACAATACTAACATTTCAAACTTGATTTTGATACTAAGGAATAGACTTAAAGGGGAACTCCGGCACTTTTGAAGCTAAAGTCCATTGCTAGAGGTGGTCGAATACTGTCCGAAGCCAAAAAATGGCACAGATCTGCCGACTCCAGCGGCGGCGAGCGGCTCGTAGCTGCCAGACGCAACAAGTGAGGATCGACTACTGACGGTGAAGAACAAGAGAAACTGGAAGTTGCTGAAAGAAAAAAAATGTTTCAAAAAATGTAATTCACTCGTAAATATATGGGATTAGAAATGACATTGCCGATCGAGTCTTTTGGGCTTTCATATGCGCAGTGGGAAATCAACAAGCTAATGCTAAGGCTGCTTATAAAGTTGTTTTATAACGTTTTCAGACACTAATGAGTGAGCCAGGCAGAGCGTTTTGTTTGTCAGACTCGTGGCTATGTTGGGTTAGAAAGTGGTGCTCAGCCTCCGTGCAAATTGGCGTTTTACGTGGAACTTGCCCCATCACTACTCTAGCTTGTTACCTTGACAGACTCACTACCACAGCGAGATCTCCGCCGAGAAAACACTGATCTGTGCCGTTTTTTTGGCTTCTGACAGTATTCAACCACCTCTAGCAATGGACTTTAGCTTCAAATGTGCCGGAGTTCCCCTTTAACACTGATTCTGTGGTACAATGACCATTCAGAGCATTATTTTGATTCAGGAAGGTTTATTGTCTGTCTTCTGAATGAGATTTTTTTGCAGTATTGTTGTTGTTTCAATACCATTTAGTATTTATTAATATCTGATTTTGGAAACTTTTGCAACACAATGTTTTTTATTGCTCAATGCTAGTAAGGAAAGTAAATCTTGGACTAGAATTTTTTAGACTGACAAATTCTTAAAATGATAACTGTAATTCATCATCTTTATCTTCACAGAGGAAAAGGCTGGATTCATTGGTCCAACTTTGACCCAAAGGAGTTCCTGCAGGATCTGCACTTCCCTGTGGAGTTTTTTCAGGACATGTTGGAGAAGGCGGACATTGGACACGCATACATGGACAGGCCCTGTCTGAACCCTGCTGACCCCGACTGCCCCCTCACTGCCCCCAACAAGAACTCCACTAAGGTAAGGCCCCACTTAGACTCGAACCCCCTACCACTTACCGGGTTTCAAATAACTTCTAAACAATGATTCTATAGGCATGTTTAGCAGTGATGCAGGAGGGTGAAATTACTGTTTCAGATTTTTTTTGTAAATTAGTGAAGGCCTAGTCAAATTTCGACACAGTTATACCTTTTGTTGTTTTCTTTTTATGGCCGCTCTGCAGCACTTTGGAAACTGCTTTGTTGGTCAAATCTGTTATGTGAATAAAGTGGATTTGGATTATTAGAAATTAGCAGGTTCAATATTTGTGGATTTAAATTTTGGGGATTCCTTGTGCAAATTAGTTGCTTTTTAAGACATCTAAAACATACAATTTCTTACAGCTTGTAAATAGAAAATGTTGCTTTTTAATTGTCATTATGCACACATTTTGTCTTGATTTCTGGTTAATGTCTTTATTATTACTAGGCCTATTTTCTATCAGCACAAATTACTGTAAATTAACATAGAGAACAGTAAGAGAACATAAGATTAAAGCTGCAGTACCCAACCTTAAATAAAATCTGTTTTGTTTGTTTTAGCCGTGTGTTTAAGAGCTAGAGAACTGTTAAACAGCTTTACTCCAGACTTTAATTAGTTATAGAGTTATAATGGCCCTGGTCCAGACAGTGTTTTTATTGCTCATAAATTCTATGAAAAACATGAATTCATACTGTAAGCAGGGCGACATCTCCACAGATCTGGCCTGTACGTTCATGTCATACTGTAGAACATACCAGGCAAAGCAATAACATCTCCATAGAGACAAGCTGCATTACTCAACCTTAAATCAAGTGTATTTTGTTTGTTTTAGCGATGTGTTTAAGAGCTGGAGAACTGCTGAACAGATTTACCCCAGATTTTAATTAGTCAAGTTTGTGGAGCCAATCCCTAAAACATTATATCGTTCCAAATTTGTGGATTTCATTCAAAAGTACAAGATTGTTCATAGAGTTATAATGGCCCTGGTCCAGACGTCATCACTCACATTCTTGGATTACAGAACCTCCAGTATTTATCCAGTTAGCTTTTGCTGTAGCAATCTGTCATAACCTCATCCCCACTGTAGAAGAGCATTTTTTATTTATGCTTGACAATACTTAAAGGTGCACTATGTAACTTTGTGCTGGAGGGTTTGCCATTTGCTCGTACGACATTGAAATCGTACATTTAATCCAATTACTAGTGTTTTTTAGGATGTGTATTTCCTTGAGTCTGACGATACGATACATATCATGATACGCATGTCATAAATACTAAAACAATTTATGATATATTGCAATTTCTCAATAATTACTTCTAATAATATTAATAATAACGACACAAACAAAATTGCATGAAGTATAATTTGTTGCCTTTTTTAAATCATGAAAACAGTGAATATACAACTAATGAATTTTACTGAAAAATATTATTTAAAAAATCAATTCAGATGCATTTTGAATTGATTCGAGAATTGTGCAATGAAGTATCACGATATATCACTGAATAGATTTTTTCTTGCACCCCTACTGTTTTTATTGCTGCTAAATTCAATGAAAAACATGAATTCATACTGTAAGCAGAGTAACATCTCCACAGATCTGACCTGTACGTTTTTTGCTTCTTACAATGGAATTAGACATGCTGTAGAACATATCAAAGCAAAGCAATAACATCTCCACTGAAGAAAAACTGGTGATGGACCTTCTACCACAAAAGTTACACAGTGCACCTTAGTTTTTTGAATATTTCTTTCTTAACCATCAGCCGTGATCTACTTTTTGTTTCCTCCACAGCCTCTGGACATCGCTCGCACTCTGACCGGTGGTTGTCACGGCCTGTCCCGGAAGTACATGCACTGGCAGGAGGAGCTGATCGTAGGCGGCACCACCAAGAACGGCAGCGGACCCCTCCTCAGGTAACCCGGCCCCCCTCGGCCCCTCTCGACCCGCCTCTGACTCATAAACACAGCGTATTCCCGAGCCACTGTGTGTTTTCTGTTCTCTTCTGAATGTATACATGCCTCATTGTAAATCTTACAGTCATTAGTAGATTCCAGTGAAATTGTGGAGCGCCAGCTGGTCCTGCTCAGCTCGGACCCTTACCCACACTGATCTGTAAGGCCCGCCGCTTTGTCCAAATATAAAGTTATTTTAAGGACAGACCCTTAAGTCTCAAGTACTGGCAAGGGACATAAAGCTCACAGAACAGACTGCCAGTGCCACACAAGATGGGTGTTTTCAGATTCTTGAATTTCACTCAGATTAGAGGCTGGAACCAGCAGTGATGGAAAGTGCTGTACTTAAGAAAGAAATTTAGGTATTTGTAGTTTACTTGAGTACATTTGAAATTGGATCCTTTTTGCTTTTTACTCCACTCCATTTGAGAGGTATCTGTACTTTCTGTTCCACTACATTTTTTAACTGGACTGGAACGTTAAAATATTTTTACATTTATTTTCTGAGACCTGGCTGAGGGTTTATTTTTAACATGTTTGTAGTTTGAGCAAACAAAAATGTACAAATACAGCTAGAAAACAGTTAGAAAAAACATTGATTCAGTTGTTTCTGTTGGACAAAAATCAAAATCACTGCATTTGAAGCTTCATAAGAATTCAGTGGGTTTGTGTTTGTTGTTGTTTTTAAGCAGAGGTGCACAGATTAAGACGACATTCTCTTTATCAATGTGATCTCTGTTTGAATTTGATAATCAGGTAAAATACTAATACTACAGGTAAATACGAATACTACTAAACAGGTATAATACTAAACTGCACAAAACACTTAGTTTTTACTCTTTAAATACATTTTTAAACTTTAAACTTAACTTTTTTTTATGTAATACTTTTACTTGTCTATTTTTTCCGCTGGTATCTGTACTTTTTTCAGTAATAAAATCGAGTACTTCTTCCACCAGTGAGAATCAGCTGGTAAAAACATCTTTCAGAGACCTTGGACTATGTAATAAATCGTCTTTGGCGTTGTTGGGCTGCAGATCACTTCACATAATAATAAGACTGGAGTGTTTAATTCATGCGTGTTTACGAGAGTGAAGAAATGGCTGTGGTTGGAAGGGCACAGACGGGCACTCTCGCTTCTGCCAGTTTAACTCAGGCTAATAAGACGACAAAAATCACTTACCACCACCAAGAATGGTAGAAAAGTAAACAACTCATGCCCGTTAGCGCTCTCTCCCCTCACAGCGAGAAGGTCCTGGGTTTGATTCCGGTGCAGCACAGGCCTCTCTGTGTGTAGCATGTTCTCCGTTAAACTATTTTGGTTTAATAAAAGCCAATAAATGCTCTACTGCAGCATTTTGCGAAGTTTGTTAATTACAATACACTATTATATTAAAAAAAACAATCAAAACAGAAGAATAAGTTCTGTTTAGTTCAGTCTTGTTCACATTTAAAGGTCTTATATTACGCAAAATCGACTCTTGTGAGCTTTAAGCCACGTTATAATGCTATAATAATACTGGAGAGGGTGTCAAAAAGCACTGCGGGAAACACTGACATCTAGACATCTATAATACTAAAACAATGAATAATGTGTTACCGTGGTAAAAAATGGGAGACAAAGTTGATGATTGAGCAAATGTGAGGTCTGTTTACATCCTCAGGCTCAGTTCTGTAGTGGGGATTCTTCTATAGTCACACAGTCTCTCAGTGCAGACGCTGTGTGTTCTGTGGTTGTGTTGGGTTAGCATGTGCTTGTGTAGCTGCTCTGTCTTCACTCTGAGCTGAGACCTGGCATCCTACATTTTTTCCTCAGGGTCTTTTTTTACATGTTGTTTACAGACTGCCAGCATTACCTGATTATCACCTTCAGATAGAGGTCACAGTGATAAAGAGAATGACGGCTTAATCTGTGCAGCTTCGCTTAAAAACAACAACAAACACAAACCCAGCCTGACTAGATGATGAGTTGTGATGTATCTTAACACACATAGTGAATTATATGATTATTGACTATAGTATATGGATCAGTGACATGACGCTGTACAATTGCAGTTTCCTCAGTTAAAACGGTTCAAATTTCATAATAATTCAGCACATTTCTGTAGCACCTCTGACCTCCAGGGAACCAAATCTTTTTTTTTCAGAAATCATTAGTTATTCTGCATGTTTTTTGTACTTAAAGTGTTAAAATGTCATGTGGTGCGACCGTGCATCATGTGGTGCGACTAATAACAGCAGTAATCCTATGGCTGGAGTTTTAATAACAGACAAAGTAGACTTGGGTGAATGGTTCTTTAGGCATTTTTCTTCATTTGATGCATTTTCCAGGGCAGTAGTTTGTTCATTAAACACAAGCAGGCGACTGTCATATTGGACATGGAAAGAAAATATCAATATGCATAAAAAATAAAAAGAAATGCCAACAGTTTGTTTCTATACACTTCATATTACTCAGAACTTACATTAAAATCCCAACCATGTTTTAGAAAATACAACAATTTTAAGGTTATTCTCGGTTGCACCACATGACATGTTACACTAAAAATGCTTCATATAAATGTTAAACATAGATTTTTGCACCTGACACTGTAAATATGTGAAAAAGTTCAATAGAAACAAATATTTTTTATATTTGAAAATTTCAAAATCCTTATACATCATTGACCCGTATATAAATGGACATAGCTAACCCCCTGCAGTGTTCATAGGGGCGCTTCCGGCTCCATCCACTCTGGTTTTAATTGACTTCATATTGAGAAATTGTCATCTCTATCTCTGTCTGTATCTCTGTTACTGGTGCAGTTGGTTTTAACCTTCATAACCCCTATAATGGGTAACATCATGAGCTTCATTTCACTGGAGCTATGGATGAGGTCGCACTCCCTTCGTTCACTTCTTTATACAGTCTATGTTATAAATCAGATAACACTGCTGTACGGGTCAGGATGCTGAAAATGCTACAGGTTTTGTTGTTTTGAACGCATGCCAAATGATTAAGTATAGGAAAGCATATTATCAACAATTCATTGCCTATCAAACATTTCACAAGCACCACCTTCAGCCTTCTGAGTACAGCCAGATCTAAACCAGGTCTAAACCAGGACTAGTGATGTCTAAACGAGGGTTAAACTACATCTAAAACAGAGCTACATCATTTATATATTAGTTCTAAACAAGGGCTAGCCCCAATGAGGAGAAAAATGTGGATTAAATGAAATTAAATAGCAAAAGAATCTGCATAAAGAAGGAGGTCGATTTTGGGTAACACTGAACACATTTTATTTGTCAAAAGAAAAACTTGCTGTGTAAATTCTCAAACAGTAGTGATATTTCTGTGCTTTTTTGTTTTAGCACCGTCAACCAAGACATTCACAAGCCTATTTAGCACATTTCTGAACCTGAAGTACTGTTATCTGTGAAACATATTCTTTTTGCCAATACCTCCGCCGCCTACCTGGCTGACGATTGTTTCTGATTAACACTTTCTCTTTGTGCTCTTCTCAGTGCCCAGGCGCTGCAGACCATGTTCCAGCTGATGACCCCAAAGCAGATGTTTGAGCACTTACGGGGCTACGAGGAGGTTGCACACATCAACTGGAACGAGGAGAAGGCCGCGGCCATTCTGGAGGCGTGGCAGAGGAAGTACTCCGAGGTAAGAACCAAACTACTCCAACGTGACGCGTACAGAAAAGGAGAAACGTGATGCAAATCCTGTACTGTCCCACTGTAAATAGAAGCAAATCTCAAAATTCACATCATCGGCATCAATACAAGCTTGAAATAGTTTTTAACCATGTCAAACCTGCCTCGAAAAAGTTGTTTAGGTGGGCAGAAGGATCCAAACAGGAGGGTAGCAGTAAATTTTAGGTTCAAGTGATCTTAGTGGGTCCACACTTCATGTTATCTAATGAAATGAATGCATATTAGACTTTGCATATTAGACTAGAGGGGTCTGGGTAAATAGTTCCCTTTAACCCCCGAGTTCGACGCCGCTGGATTCAAATCACACTGACCAATTATATAAAAGTCCATTATTAAAGTCCTTTATAAAGAACTTTTATATAATTGGTCAGTGTGCTCTGGATCCTTCTGCTTATTAGTACATTTTCAAAGTAAGTTTTGACTCTCTCTTAGTACATGTTCACATCCTCGACGAGCGCCTGATGTTTTTACACTTTTATACACAATTCCTGACCCAGTGAAGCACTCACTTACTTACCAATACCTGCCCTTGAAAGTTTTAGTTGTTAATTGTATTTTTTTTTTTTATTATAACAATGTTTTTATTTCATTTTTGTACATTTTGAAAGCATAATTGAAAACCATATGCCAGTTGTGTACATGAGAACAAATAAAAACAAAAACACGGACAACCTCAGAGTTAAGTTATAGCCATCCATAGATACATTTTTTTAACATAAATATTTACTTAAAACATACTTAAAATCCATGTATACATACATTAAAAATACTAATTACGGTATTAAAAAAAGAAAAAGGTTCACAGGATAATTTCAGTCATCTTCATCACCATCCTCCAAATTAAGATCACCTACAAAAAATTTAAGAGGACCCCACACATAATTTATTTATTTTATTTATTTATTAGTTTATTTGACAGGGACAATGTGCAAATACATTAAAGGTGCTTTACACCAGCTGAAGCTAGTTTCCATCTGTAGTCCCTGAGCAGGTGAGAAATACCACATAAGCATCTACAATGCAAGCAATAGAAACAAAACAATTTCAACTTTCCTTTCCTAATGCATATGATCTTTTCCCAGGGGAAAACTATGAGCATCTCTTTTACCTAGTGCACTAACTTGGGCCGACAGTTAATTGGATTTTAATCGTGATTGCAATTGCTGCTCTAATCCAAATGGAGTAGCAAAAAGCACTACGAAAATTCTGGTTTAAAATGATAAAGGTCCTTTTTTCTGCCTCTCAAAACCTGCCAAAAGGTCACCAAATAATGCTAATAAAGTTTATAATTGACTTTATGGTGAACATTTACAGTACATTTATACAGTAATTGTTATTTTATGTCCAAGAGGTTATGTTTTAAGCACATACCAGGATCTGTGCCAGCCTCAGTGTTGTGTTGTGCCATCTGTCTATCTATTTTTCCCTTAGATTTTGTTAAAATTATATTATATTTATTTGAATTATTTAATCTTATTCAATTTGTGGAGCTTTTTCTTTCGTTTTTTGACCATTATGTAGTCTCTTTTATACATGTATGATACTACACTGAGTACCAAAGTCAAATTTTGTTGTGCCGCTACAGTCCAGGATGTTTTTAGACGATGGGGGAGGATGGGCCACCGTAGCCTCTTGTATTAATGGGAAACACTGCATTTCAAAACGCATGATTTCAACTACAGCAAAACGAACGCAATTACGTTCTTTCATAATCAAGCAGCCCCGAGTTGCTGCGTGGTTAACGGCCAAATCTTTCTTTCTCAGTGCAAAGTTAAGAGGGCACAAAGTCACATGTCTGGAATACATTACGAACTGAACTCTCTCTCTCTCTCCCTCTCTGTCTCTATCTTGTTTTTTTCTCTCTCCATTTATCCCTCTTCTCCCTCTCTCAACTTTTCTGTCCCGCTTTCTTCTTTCCTTCTGTCTCTTTCTCTCTTTCCTTAGTTATCCGTCTCCCTCCCTGTCTCTCTATCTTTCCTCCTCTGACTGACTGCCTCTTTCTCTCTCGTTCTCTCACTTTCTGTCTCTCCATCTACCACCCCTTGCGCCCTCCAGTTATCTCTCTCTCTCTTCCCCTTCTCATTTCTTTGTCCATCTCTTCCTCTCTCTGTCTCCCACTCTAATTACCTCTCTCTATATTTCTTTTCTCCTATCTCCTCTCTCTCTCTCCTCCATTTCTCCCTCTCTCTTTCTCCCTCTCTAACTAAACCCTCTCTTTCCATTTATCTGTCTCCCTCCCTCGACTTTTCTCTCTCCGTCTCTCCATCTACCACCCCTTTCTCTCTTCCCCTTCCCATTTCTTTCTCCATCTCTTCCTCTCTCTGTCTCCCCCTCTAATTACTTCTATCTTTCTTTTCTCCTATCTCCCCTCTCTCTGTCTCCTCCCTCTCTCCCTCTCTAACGACCACCCCTTTCTTTCCATTTATCTTTCCTCCCTCAATTTCTATTTCTCTCTCCGTCTACCACCCCTTTCTCTCTTCGCCTTCCCATTTCTTTCTCCATCGCTTCCTCTCTCTGTCTCCCCCTTCTAATTACCTCTCTCTTTCTTTTCTCCTATCTCCTCTCTCCTCCATCCCTCCCTCTTTCTCTTTCTCCCTCCCTAACACACACACACACACACACATCCAAACACGTTGAAAAAGTTCACGCACAATCACTTTTCCAGCTGTGGCCCCATTGGTGGCTCTTATGTGACATCATCTGGTCTTTGTTTTGGGGGCCCTAGCCTCTGTTCGACATGGCGTGACCCTGTGTGTGTGTGTGTGTGTGTGTGTGTCCATATGTGTGTGAGCCGCCATTCATCTCTAAGGCTCAAGGAAAAAGGGAAAATCTTAAAAGCCACACTGTATTTACCCAGAGATAATAGCTGCATTTATTTCAATGGTTCCCTGTCCTGAGATCTTCAAGGAGACAGTGCTCAGCTTAAGTGATATTGTGGAGCGCAATTTTCGGTTACTAACGTCAAGTAGCTTTTTCTGGTACTTGTAGTTGTTGTAAAGAAGTTAAAACTAAAAAGAAAGAAAAAAGAAATGCGTTTGCTGAGTTGAATCTGTTTGGAATAACTTAATAGACACGACAGTAATACAAAAAAATAATAAAAAATAGAGCGCCAATTCCCTTGTTCATAAAGCAGGATGTTTTCCACTGAAATTTGACTCATTGTTGAGCACTTCTGATGTTTTTAAAGGTGGGATAAAGTTTAGTTTTTGAAGGACAAAATTAGAATATTTATAATATTGTTGAAAATAAAAACATAAACTTCTTGTGCGATACTTGAACCTATATCAAATAATGGAGAGGCACATTTTAGCACCGTTTAAATGCGTTACCTTAACTTTGTGCAAATATCAGGATTATTATAGCCTGATTACAAAAAAAAACATATATATGTAATGTAGTTTTTTCAGACTATAGTCATATTCCATGGTGAAATTAACATTTAACTAAACTAAAAGAACGCTGCTCTGTTGACATTAAAATGATAATGCTGGTCACATATACATTTTTTTAGCACTTGGTACTCCTCCTCCCAATACCCCAAGTTTTCTATTGTTTTATGTATTTTTTTCTCTGTCAATAAGCAAATAAAAATGAAGTTGCAAAAAAGAAATGTAGTTTTCTCAATACAGGTTGTATTTATTATTGAGGTCACTGGTGCTACTTTGTTTGTAGATGCACTTTTTTGTTGTTATTGCAGTTATTCTCATGTAGTAAATGCATATAATGACTGATCCAAGTCCCAAAAATGATTCACATCTAGTTCATGCAAATATTTCCTTTTTGCATTGTAATATATTAACCTCATTTCACACAATTCTGGTCCAAAAGTGCATTACATTCACCACAAAGCAAGACTCCTGTAGAGATTCCTAATATAATTCTCCGTCTCTGTCTCCAGGTCATTCTGAAGAGTGTCGCCGTGAACTCGTCTCAGAAGGTTTTGACGTTCACCACCACGACTCTGGAAGACATCCTCAGGTCCTTCTCCGACGTCAGCATGATCCGGGTGGCCAGCGGGTACCTCCTCATGGTAAGAACATATCAGGCGTAG
>CM068358.1:8198294-8360794 GCA_034769755.1 Odontamblyopus lacepedii | reverse complement strand
GGTCCGCCTAAAAAACACACAGCACAGATCAGTGACTCCGGGGAGAAAAGCTGTGTGGGTTTAAGTCACAGATGCCTGAACCTCAACCAAGTCACTTACAGGAGCATTTCTAATCTGTGTATTTCAACACCAGTGTCTAATTACCGTATTATTCAGAGTATAAGCCAAAAATTGCACAAGGAAGAAGAAAAAAACATGTATAAGTCGCCCTTTTTGGAGGAAATTTATTTTATACAATCAGAGACCAAGAACCAATATAACATCTTGAAAGGCAAATTATAGAAGCTATAATCATAAAAATAACCCATTAGTCAACAATCCATGTATCATTAGTTTGTTCATTTTTCAATATAGAACCAAAAATAAGCAAAAACAACTCGTTTCTTTATTATTTGTCTCTAAAACCAAAATGAAAAAATGGATAACAATTTGTTTTTTTCATTTTTGATTCATATATACGATTCATATATTTGGTCTATGGACTGTCAGTGTGAAAAATTTAATATACAAGTCGCACCTGAGTATAAGTCGCCACCCAAACCCTGAAAAAAGTGTGGGGGAAAAAAACGGTATTGTTATTGGGAGAAACAAACCAACTTTTATGGTGTTTATAGGCGGGAGTTATGGCAAAAATAGTTTCAGAGTCTATATACGTTTTCAGTTCAGTGTCAACTTGATAATAATAACATACTTAATATTGCTGTGAAAAGGTAATATAGTTGAATTTAGTTTATTTGGGCTTATTTCTTTTGACATTTTGTTGACATAACATGCACACATCATTAGCCTGAAGCAGACATAGCTCAAAAGGAGTACGTATGTGCACCTACTCCCGTACTCCCATGTAATATAAAATCTCCTCCTTAGCCTAAATACGGTTTTCAAATAGCTTTAAATAAACAAATTCCTGTAGATGATGGAGCACTAAAGTAAAAGTGCTATTGCCGACGTCCAAATGATTTCGAAACATCAAGAAGAAAACTGTTTATATGCAGAGAGGAGAAGAAATCTGTTGTAAATGATCCCTGTAGCCTGTACCTTTTATTGCACTGTAATGTTTGTGCTTTTAGATGTTAAGTCGATTAATCGGTTGATGCTGTTTTAGTCGGACAAAACTGGTATTGGTCAACTAGTAATTTAATTTAGATTATAAGGATTTATATGGGACAACAGCAGAAAGGAGAAGTTAGTGAATGATGATTTGGTATTTCTTAGTATTTATCTGTAAAAATGCAGTTTAAATGTAAGTTTAATCTGTCTTTTATATAAATAGAGTTTTTCCTTGTGCGTTTCCCTGCATAAATAGTTGTTTCTGCATGAACTCCCCTTGCAGGTGTCGTCTTGTGAGCGCAGTTTGGGTCAGTTACATAGAGACACGTGATAGTTTTGAGAGCTTTTGCATCTCCCTCGTTTTTTTTAAGTCAATTTGGTCAAACAAGAATTTCTACGTTAGCTCCAGCCCTATTGCACAGAATATTTCTTATAAAACACTTTACAATTTATTCACTAACATTTCCGTTACCTTCCATCTTACGCAACATCCCACTGTATCGCCAAAACAACCAACTGTCTGTAATGGACGACAATTATGAAACATTTTAGTCTTACGTGTGTCTTCTGTGTTTATCTAACCCTTTTGTTGGGATCTGAAAACAGTTTCGAGATTTCATTCATCTCAAGTAAGACGTAGTATCTCATTATACTCCTCCCTGTATTTTCAAGCCTTTTGTACTTCAAACGGTGGGAGACACGAGGATTACAGGAGAACACTTGAGGGCTTCCAGACTCTTCACAATCACTGTCAATCACATACGTGTTACGATAATTGTACATAATCTTAAGTATTACACACTGGCCGTAGGCTTCTCTCAAAAGTGTTTGTTGGGTTTCATTATTACTTTTCCTTGAAGTCTGCAAATCCAGCGCGCTATAGAAAGTTCTTAAGACTTGAGCAGCTCCCTCCCACTGCGACTATGGATGATTTATGTCTCGTCATAAAAAATCGTGGTGAATGAAGACTGTAACTACCACATTTGAAAACAACGTATGCGCCATAGCTGTCTGTCTCCATGATACGCGATACGTTGCTGTTTTTAACGGGTGTTTACATTGGTTTAGGTTGCTGGCTTAGTCTTTTATTCCTCATTTTCTTGTCATCTTATGCTTTGATTGGTGAAATTTTAATCATATAAAAAGTTGTAGATTCAGTAAAGGTAACAAAAGCATATTTAAGAAGCTAAATGATGTATTTTACGGGTTTCATGCCTTTATTCTGTGAGGTTTTCAATAAAAATTCAAAGAAAGTTGATAAGAATGAATCGTAAATATGATCCTTTACAAGCATTTTCTTTCAGTGGTTCCATTTTAATGGTTGTTTCATTAATTTAACATAGATATAAATGAATAATGTAACAAAAATGCTCGTGAATGAAACGAGAAATGAGTAAAAAGAACCATAACTGGTACTTGCACTGATATCTGCCCCCTTAAAGTCAACATCAACCAATACTCAATTCAGAGGAGACTTTTCCTGTTGTGGAGGCCATTAACCAAAAAGTTATGCTAAAGTAATGGTCCTATATTTATGTAACTTGAAACACATTCTCAGGTGAAGATGAAGAAGTCTCAGCATTATCTTTGTTATGTCCTTATATAGATCTACATTTTTTAATCCTTTGTTTTCTCCAGGATCGGACCGGGGAGTGTCTGAAGAGAACCGGAGCCAGTGTGGCCCTCACCTCCATCAGTAACGTCACAGCCTTCTTCATGGCGGCTCTCATCCCCATCCCAGCGCTCAGAGCATTCTCCCTCCAGGTACAGTCCAAGTTTATACCTCGGAAAAATCTCCAACTCCTCACCAATGAACTTTACCAAATCACACCTCGCCGCCATATTTTTCACTGGATTCTTGTGAAGACTAGAATTTGAGTATTTAGAAGTTATTTTAATAGTTGGTAACACTTCATAATAACATCATACCTAAGGGAAAAGCGTTTATTTTATTGAGACGAGGCGGGTCGGCTGGGTTGAGACTCAGGGTGGGGGAACAGTCTCAATCTTCACATGGCCCAGCAGAAATGGGACCCCCGTCGTAGTCGTCTTATGTCTGGAAGATGAACAGACAGGGGTTGGGAGGGTGGGGTCGAGTTATTCGGGACAAACTGGGTTGCCGGGATAGGCTGCTATAAATAGACTTCTGGGAAACTGAGGTGTGGGAGAAGTGAGCTGTGATTCACTGGAGAGGAGGCGAGGGCGGTTGAGGCGTGGTCCTGCTCCTGAAAGTTAATCATAGTAACTACATATTTATTCATACCTTAATGAATAAAGACAAAGTACCTGATTTTTACTGTCTTAAAAAACAAAACTAGTTCCAAAGTTATTCCTTACTTTACTTTACTTAACGTCCTAACGATTCATTGTAATACTTGGAAGCATATAAGACTTTCACAGGACAGAGTGGAAAAGCTAACAACTAACATGCTGACAGTGCACTTCCTGTCTATCACATAGTACAGTGCTTTATAATAAGATGCTTATAGTACACACCTGACCGTATATCTCTGCCCTACAAAGTCAGAACGCCATAACATCATGTCTGGTCAAAAATGAGTTAATGGCATTTTGGGAGGATTTGAGACCTCCTTTATCATGTGAATAAATATCGTGAGCCAATTTGATTGTTTTAGCAAAATAAAGGGCGATGACAACCGTAACATCCAAAACCATATGAGAAACCACGGCAGAAAGGAGTAACAGTTATTTTTCTCAATTTCAAGCTCTGGCGAGTTAAGGGCTTTTGGCTTTGTAGGGCAGATCTGTACTTGGGTAAAACAAATTTTGCTCAAATATATGGAAAAATAAGGGCTTTTAAAACTTCAAATCTAACCACAATTGCAAAGTTTGTCTGAAAATTCAATATTTTCCAACATCATGTAACCCCAACATTTTCTCTCTTCAAACTGTATGATATATGTCTTCGTGATATGTGCAGCTTTCTCTCTTTTCTGGATGTTTTGTGGTTGGCCCAGAGTCTGTTAAGATGTAACCAAATCCCTTTACATATGGGTGTACTTGGAGATCCTTGGAAAGCACATTTGTTAAGTTGTAATATCTGTGTGGGAGGTTTGAAAAGCAATAGTCTGCAAACTGGAGCATATATTTGTGTGTCAAGGTGGGACAGTCCAGTGGGCCATATGTCAGTAATTATAGGCATTACTGCAAAAGGAAAAAACAGGACAGAAAGAGACAGTTTTGACAAAGTACTTCCAATTGTCACCCCATAGTTGTTATTAAGTCTACACCAGTCAGTCAGGAGCTCAAACTCTTACGCAATATCTCCGTCATGTAAATGCTCGTGTTGAAATTAGTTCACTTTTCGCTGCACACAGTCAGGCTAATGTATAGTCATGAAAAATGCTGAAATCTATATGTTTTGGCTGAAGTCTTGGGTACTCTGACTATACTTGTCCAATTATAGTTGGATTTCTACAGAGAGCCAGCCAGTAAATCAGTTCCAAAGCTTGTTACTCTAAATGCTAATAAAAACGACTAACTTTCATGTAATAACAGTTTTATAAATATCCAGATGTGACATGTTGAGGACTTTTGACCACTGAAAATTTGTTAATTGCTATGGCAAAAGTACTAGTTTTTCAGCAATCCAATTTTGCTTTTTACATGTAAATGTTCTTGCTTCGCCTGATATGTTCCACCACATGGCATTAAGCTTATCTGTCTCCATGGAGACAACCGGGTCATATCTGTGGAGAGGCAACACCACCCACAGAAAGAACGCATCATTTCAAAAGCATGCAATAAATAGTACTGTTAAAAAGTGTTTGCAAATACAAGGGAAATAAGTAAACAATATAGTAAAAAATATAATAAAATATGGATATAATAAAAATGTACTAAAATATAATAACATACAAAGGTGCAGGTAGGATTAAATAGGGTGTAGGTGGAGTATTTCTCAGATGAGTTCCATATTGCACATAACAAAAACCCCAAGAGATGTTTAATGCCCTTTTATACATTTTTCTCAGCAAAGCAATAACATCTCCATCTCCGCGCCTCCAAGGAAGTTGCTCTCCTATCCGAAAAGTTACGTAGTGCACCTTTAAATGCGAGTTCCTTCTGTGGCCCTGTGGCGTCTGCAAACACTTGTGAGGTATCTGTGTTTGTCCCTCACCGTCAGGCCGAGCGCTGGAGCTGCTTTTACAATATGAGCATGTGTGGATGGATGGCTTTAGTGCAGGAGACTGTCAAACATGATCCATTTACCTCATGGGGCTAATCCAGAGCACCTCCCTCCCCCCTTTTACCCCCGGACACACCCCCTGCTCCCCCTCCGCTTTTACCCCCAAACACACGCTCTCAAACACTCGCACATAGCAGGGATTCTTCACTCGCGGTTTGTTTTGCAGAGCCTTAGACACAAGATAGGACTGATAACATCTTTTATAGAGGAGTGATATCCAACTGTAGGCGTGCATAAGAAATCACAATCAAAACTGCAAATAAGTTGGTGTAATTACCAAATCGTAAAAGCTGCAGTTATAATGTAGTTTCCTTTTATTGTACTTGTAATTTAGTATTTAGTATCCATTCATCAGATATGTAAAAGAGGGCTGCAAGAAGACTCACAATGGACAGCGACAGAAGCTCGGTTGGTTGTTTGTCCATTGATCTGAAGGGCGGTGGTTCTCAGAGATGAATGCTGTCGTTGTGTCCTTAGGCAAGACACCTAACCCACCTCGTGTCACTGGTGTATGAATGTGTGAATGAGTGAGTGGTTCTTTGATGTAAAGTGCTTTGAGTGACTTGAAGGTGGAAAAGTTCTATATAAAAATGTGACCTTTTGACGTAATTAGCGAAGGCTGCAATTTTTTTCAGAATTTCGCCCGCAAAGAACAAAATATCCTGTCTTATTCTGCAAAAAAAAGTAGTTTATATTGGTGCTAACCTATTGTGAAAAGTCTTTTTGTTGATTCTTCTAGTTTTAAAAAGCGAATTTCGAAGTCCTATTGTTGAAACACAAATCTCAAATCTAATCTTACATTTTCCTGAATCGTTCAATGTCAGTGCTTCTGGACTTGCTCTGCGCTTTGAACAGAATCCTACTTTTCAAACACACGTCGCAAATCCAATCACAATTGCAATATTTAGAAAAAACACAGTTACTTTTCTCCTAAAACCATGCAGCTCTATCCAACTACCGATCTCCCATCTCACACATCAACAACAAGCATTTCCTGTACTTGACTCCTCTTTGGACTCACCTCCGCGTTTCCTAATCTTTTCCTCTTTTTCCTCTTGCATCACCATGAAGTCTGAGGAATGGCGTCCAGATAAGAGCCAGAGCGATGGAACACACACATTCATGTACGCGGGACAGATGTGATGATAAATCTCTCCTCTGCGGGGTCAGCGTGCGGTCGCACTGTGTGTGTGTGTCTGTAGCCCACTGGACGTTACTGGGCCAATTCAGAATTAATAGTTTTTCTTCGTATAACATCACAACATGTCTAGAACCCCTATAGTTTAAATATTGCTCTATTTTTGAGCTATGTTGCAATGTTGTTTCGTCATCGCAAACATACAAGCAGTTGTGTTTTGTTTCATTCACGCAGGTTCATCATACAAATTCTGCGTGTTTAGGAGGTGTTCTTTTCTCAAACAGAAAACACTGTCCAACCTTGTGATGTCATGTGCTAATGCAGGAAGTTCTCCAGTGTTTCTTGTTTCTTTATTGGTAAAGGGACAGCACATATTAATAAACATTTAAAATGAAAATGTGTAAAGATTATAGCCAGCGTGGCTAATTTCCATCTTCCATCCCTCCATCCCTACATCAGTGGTCCCCAATGTTTTTGTGCCACGAACTGGGTTTATGTCCGGCAATATTTCGAGGGCTGGGGGTGGCGGGGTAGGTGGACAGGATATTTTTACGGTTTGGCTGCATAAAGGAGGAGGCCGTACTCAAGAAGACGCAGCGCACCGGAGGAGGCGCGATCTACGCAGTGTACGGGAGGAGGTGTGGTGTACGGTAGGAGGTGTGGCCTACGTAGTGTACAGGAGGAGGCGTGGCGTATGGTAGGAGGCGCGGTCTGCACAGTGTACGGGAGGAGGCGTGACGTATGGTAGGAGGCGTGGTCTACGTAGTGTACAGGAGGAGGTGTGGCGTATGGTAGGAGGCGCGGTCTGCACAGTGTACGGGAGGAGACGTGGTGTACGGTAGGAGGCGCGGTCTGCACAGTGTACGGGAAGAGGCGTGGTGTACGGTAGGAGGCGCGGTCTGCACAGTGTACGGGAGGAGGCGTGGCGTATGGTAGGAGGCGCGGTCTGCACAGTGTACGGGAGGAGGCGTGGCGTATGGTAGGAGGCGCGGTCTGCACAGTGTACGGGAGGAGGCGTGGTGTACGGTAGGGGGCGCGGGTTGCACAGTGTACGGGAGGAGGTGTGGCGTATGGTAGGAGGCGCGGTCTGCACAGTGTACGGGAGGAGGCGTGGTGTACGGTAGGATGCGCGGTCTACACAGTGTACGGGAGGAGGCGTGGTGTACGGTAGGAGGCGCAGTCTACGTAGTTTGCGGAAGGAGGTGTGGTGTATGGTAGGGGGCGTGGTCCGCACAGTGTATGGGAGGGGGGTTCACGCATTCGCTGCCCAGTACCAAACAACCCACAGCCCGGGGGTTGAGGACCCCGGATCTACATGACAAGGAAAAGAAACGGCAACAATCACACCAAAGTACAACACACCAGCACATACAATTAATTTCAGACCGTTCATTTGAAGTTGAATGTGTTTTTAAACTTCACACACCTTCACTAGAATCATTTGGATGATTGCAGACCTGGAATTGCCAATCTCTTCTCAGAAAAGGTCAAAGGTAGCTGTTAAACTCCCACTACATGACATCACTGACTAATAATAAAGGATCATTCAAAGGTGTAAATGAAACAAAACACAACTCCGGGTATGTTTTTGATGAAGTAGCAGCATTATAACATGGCTTAAAGCTCTCAAGAATCAATTTTGTGTAATGTATGATCTGGAGGACAGGCCGAATTTTGTGGTGGAATTTTCTGTTTAATGGTCAGATTGCAGAGTTGTTGACCTGGTTTATGGTTAATATCTCTGTACGTACTGGACTTATCCAGATGGAATAAAACTGGCACAAAGTCTTCTTTCAAAACAAATAAACAAAATTGATATATTGCTTTCATAACAGCTCCAGAATGTGGCGCCATAATTCAATCCAAAAGATGTGAATGTTGTCAAGTGAGATTAATATGGCATGTTTGTGGAGCCAATCCCAAATAGATAATGATAAGATTTTTGGATACTTCGTGCAAAAACAGTGAATCTCCAATAGAGTTATATTGAGCAGTGGTCCTAACACCATTGACTACTGGAAATACATTTATCTTGTATTATAACAACAATACTTTTTGGTTATTGTAGTTAAGCATCTTGAGGTCTCTTAGTATTATTATTAATTTTTAACCCTACTGACAGTGCCCTCTTGTGTCGGCTGTGTTGTGATGAAGGCTGATTTGTTTACTGCTATAGCAAAAGAAAAAATCTATTCTGTCAACTGGATGAACAAAAAAGAAAATCACTTTTGCATAAAGAAAGTGTTTTTTTTTAATTATCATTGTGGTATTGCAATCGGTATTGAGTATCGAGTCCATCCTTTAGTATCAGAATTGAATTTGAAATGTTAGTATCGTGACAACACTACAAGGAGCGTATGTGCAAAGTTGTGGTGGAGAAGAAGACAGGAGATGTATTTCTGGCAGAGTGAAAGAGTGATGTCTGCTCATCACCTCCGGCTCTGGGCCTCTGCTCCTTGGGTGGTCCGCGGTGTTTTGTGCGTGTGTGTGTGTAAAAAGTGTGTGCATGTGTGTAGTAGTGTGTAGTACTGTGTAGTGGTCTGGCAGCTACGCAACATCCAGATTGTCCTCCAGGCTGGGCCCCATTCCCCCAGACCCCCAGCCCCCAGCCTCCAGAGCACCTCCTTGGAATACTTAACCACAACACTGTACTGCCTTCCATTACACACAAACTTCTGGAGAGGACAGGCCTCCCTCTGCACTTCTCACAATTTGAACCCAACTGGAGCAATTTAGGAGGTCCTGGGAGAGGAGAAAGAGTAAAAGGCTTTGTGTTCAGCTTCTGCCTTGTGAAACAATGGTGTCTGTGATTCTAAGTAATTATGGTCACTTGGTATTGAGGTTGATGTTATTGTTTGAGCTAGTTTGTGGTTGTATGTGGCATTTATTATGTATAATGTTGTCAAATTAGTCTTTAAAGTATAGCTTTTCTGGTGGGGGATTCGCCAGCTGCTTGTTCCCATAAAGATGTTATTGATTTGTCTAGAAAATTCCATCTATCTTTAACCTTTTAACCAATTACATGTTTTTGTTCTTCAAAACTGCTTTGAAAAACATGAAGCCTGTCCTTCACATATCAGAGTTAGGAGCCTTTCTTCAGATCTGACCTGTAACTTCGCCTGTTGGTGTCACCTGCTTGTTTCCATGGAAATTGATCAGTGTGATGCCATATTGAGGAACATTCCAGGCAAAGCAATGACATCTCCATGAAGCAAGCAAAGTGGCGGACCCTCCAACAGGAAAGTTGCATATTGCATGAGAACATTCAACATTCATCAAATTTACGTACAATTTCGCTTTTGTAGGTTTGGTAAAGGTTCACGTCATTCATTTCTGTTTATTTTTGTAAAGCCTAAAACCACAACAACACCTCAAGACTGGTGATTTAACCAACAAAAAGCAAATCAAAGGCCAAAATAAGGGTCATCCAGCCCGGAGAGGGAGAGGAGGATCCAGGTTTACAGAGCAGGATCGGGACACAGGAGAGGAATTGTAGATTTAAAGGTGCACGGTGTAACATTTCTAGTGGAGGATCCGCCACCTGCTTGTCTCCAAGGAAATATTATTGCTTTGCCTAGAATATTCCACAGTATAGATTAAACCTATCTTATCTAGAGGGAGATAAATACAGCATTGCACTGCACTACATTACATTTCTGATCTGTGGAGAGTCGCCCTGATTCACAGAAGGAATTATTGTATTTTTGAGCAATACACACCCGTTATACATCAAAGCTAATGGATATGTTTAATGTCATACCATGGAACATCCCAGGCAAAGCAAAAACATCTACATGGAGACAAGAAAAGTTGGGCAATGCACTTTTAAGTTTTGCTAAGAAATTAATTACCGTATATGGGCTGCAATGTTGAGTGAGTTGCATCCGTTTAAATAAATATAAATGTAAATATCTGACAGAAACCTACGCAAACATAGAGAGAACATGCAAAGAAAGGCCTAAACTTCAAACTTCTATGCACTCTCAAAATCATTTATGTTTTCTGTGCTTTCCAGGCTGCAGTGGTGGTGGTGTTTAACTTTGCCATGGTGCTTCTGATCTTCCCCGCCATCCTGAGCATGGACCTGTACAGACGAGAGGACCGGCGCTTTGACATCTTCTGCTGCTTCTACAGGTGGGTCCGAAAACACGACAAAGCCCCTGTTTCCCCCACTGAAGATACTGCCGCACTGCAAGAAAGAATGTTTATTTTCCCACATGGGTTGAAGTTAGTCTTAATCTGCTGAGTTGATATAACTAATGCAGTTTATTTTCATTTTTTTTGCATTGTTTAAAGGTATTTCAGACAGATTTCACTATATTTATTTCTTGATTCAAATAAAAAAATATTAGTGGAGTGAGTCAAAGCTGGGGTAAAGAGGAAGTAGGTATAATAGTATAATAACTAGTCCTAACTTAGTGTCAGATTTTTGTCTATTACTTGCATTTTCTTGGACAAAAACAGATTCTACTCATTTAATTGAGAAAAAAGATGGTTAATGTGACTTAACAAAATAGCTCAACTTGAAATTTAGCTTGAAAACTGTCAAAAATGGCCATTAGAAAGTAAAAAAAAAAGCACATCTATTCTCCAAATAAATCTAAACTAGTCAAAATTATTAAAACCAAGAAACAATCATGGGTTTCAGCTTATACGCAACATTTTGAAGACTTTTCCCCTATTCAAAACACAGTAATAATATTTTGTTTTATGTTGTTTGTCACTATGGCAGCGTTTCTCATTTTCATCCCTGTGAAACCCGTGGATACCTCACGGATTTCAGTTTTTACAGTGCATAGTCTTGTCCCCACATTAAATCTCTCTTTTATGTTTGCCTGTAATCTCTCCACTAACAATGAATCAGTGTAACGTACAGACTCTTACTTCCTTTAAATCATGGCCCTAATCCCTCTCAGTCAAAACCTAATTACTCTTTATTAAATTGCACCAGTCCACTGCCAGTCGCGGCATGTTTGTTGGCACAGCGTCTGGACAGATGTGCACTTGTACTATTAAATTCTCCCACTCTGGGTTATATATTTCCTACTGCAGGCATACGTCCCATTCACACAAATAACACAGGCCTGATATCATTTTACTGTACTTAATAGCGTGCTCTGTGGCTCGGTCCAATGTGTTTCCATTTTCAGTATGTATCACTGCTCTTTCATGCATCGCTATTCACTTCTGAGGGATGAAAAATACTAAATTCAACGTGAAAAAACAGTTTAGTTCTCGATAACTCTACAATGGATTTAAAGATGCACTATGTAACTTTTCTGGTAGAAGATGGGGCACTTGCTTGTCACCTAGCAGCAGCGTTGCCGGGGATGTTACACAGTTTGGTATTAAACTTACCTGGCCCAAGTAGTACCTGTAGTAGCTCAAAAAATACCCTGAAAAACACGCATTGTTACCCCATAGATCTGCCCTTATACCTTATCTGAACTTGGTCTAGTGGTGCCGTCTGCCTGTCTCCATGAAGATGTTTAATGCCGTACTGTGGAACATTTCAGAAAAGCAATCAGGCTCCGTATAGACAAGCAGGTGGACCAGAAAAGATAAAGAAACGTACAGACTTTTGTCGTTAATGTGCCCCATTTTGAGGACTTTAACATATCCTCCTGAGCCCCGGCCCATTCATGTGTCTCCTTTATCGTGGACTTTGAGTTAACCAGTTTATCTTTTAAGTGTTTTGAGACAGACTCTTAATTCCTGTTGTACTTTGTAGAGCACACCCAAGTCTTTCTGCTGATATATGATTGGTTTGGCTGGGACTTTTAGAACCACCTTTTCTTTTCGATCCAAAATGGTATATTTTATGTTACAGGGAAAAGAAAATCAAATAACCTTTATTTATACTACATTTAAACTACATTTTCTCATGTATTTGTATTTCTTAAACCTTTAAGATTAAATTTAGTTATTAGTTTAATAATTTTTAATGCTTGTGTCTGACAAAATTAATAAAATTTAAATGCTAAGGTGTTCATTTACCTCCAAATAGATAGAAAATAACAAAAAATATATGTTACAATGCACTTTTTTTTTCTTTGGGTCCCAGGAAGATATATTTATTGTTTATTTCTATGGAAACAGTCCTCATTCATCACTCTGAAAACATGCAGCATTACATATAGCCAACCAAGACAAGTTCAGTGTACATTTTAGAAGTATTAAAGTACCGATCTAGGAATTAAAATTTGGTTAACGTCTCTTTTCTTTACAGCCCTTGTGCCAACCGGGTGATCCAGATGGAGCCTCAAGCCTACCTGGACGGTTCAGACGGCAGCCGCTACAGCCCGCCCCCGCTGTACCGGACACCGCCTCCCCTTTACCAAACCCCGCCCCCTCGGTACACCAGCCCGCCCCCCTCGTACAGCAGCCTCGGATACGCTCAGGAAACGCAGATCACCATGCAGTCTACGGTCCAACTGCGCACCGAATACGACCCGCGCACCCAGGCCTTCTACACCACCGCCGAACCCCGCTCCCAAATCTCCGTACAGCCCATAAACCCCGCGCAGACCCGTACCAACGTGGACTACACCAACAGCAACTTGAACAACAACACCACCAGTAATCGTGGTAACGCCAACTCCTTCTCCCACCACCATCCGACCGGCGGCGCGGGTTTCAGCTGCGCGCCAGGACCTCAGCCCGACACGGTGTCCACGGGGAACAGCGTGGAGAATAACAGCTCCACTCGAGATCTCATATCGCAGTTCGGCGACGCCTCCATGGGGCTGAGATGTGTCGAAACTCCCTGCTCCGGTTGGACGTTTGCCTCTTTTGCTGAAAACCACTACGCTCCATTTCTGTTGCAGCCTACCACCAAGGTGGGTGACTCAGGGTGACTCAGGGCGCCACAGGGAGTTTGTGGTTAGAACTTTCTGAGTCAAAACACTTAACACGGATTCAGTCTGACCTCAGTTATATGGGTGGCCAGATGTCACACAAACAACAGTTATATCTTTAAAGCTGCACTATGTAACTTTTCTGGTACCTTGTTGTCTTCATGGAGATGCGGTTTCTTGGCTGTAATGTTCATTAGTCTAGGAACAGACTTGTCTACCTTGTATTTAGTCAATTACAAGTGTTGTTAAACATGTACTCTTACTGTGAGAAAGGTCACCTCTCCACAGATCTGACCAATAACTTGGCCTGGTGGTATAACTTGCTTGTCTCTGTTGAGATGGATAAGCTTAAAGGGGAACTCCAGCACCTTTTAAGCTAAAGTCCATTGCTAGAGGTGGTCGATTACTGTCAGAAGCCAAAAAACGGCACAGATCAGTGCTGCCCAGGCTGTGGCAATAAGCCTGTCAAGACACTGTGCTGTTTTTTTCCATACGGTGGAACATTCTAAGCAAATACATCTCCATAGAGACTAGCATATATCCTCCACCAGAGTCATTGCGTACTTCACCTGTGATATAGATATAAACATTTGTTTCTGTTGTGACTGTAGAATGTTTTTAACTAGTAGAAGTAGAAATGTTACAGCTCCTCTTTACGATTATGTTCTAACCCATGTCTCTTTGTTGTTGTTTTTCTCAGATTGTGGTGATTGTTCTCTTCGTGTGTCTTCTGGGCATCAGTCTGTACGGCACCACACAGGTCCGAGACGGGCTGGAGCTCACGGACATTGTGCCGAAGGGGACCAGTGAATACGACTTCATTGGGGCCCAGTTTAAGTTCTTCTCCTTCTATAACATGTACGTGGTGACTCAGCGCGCAGACTACGCACAGAAACAGTCCCTCCTGTACCAGCTGCACCAGAGGTTTCACACCGTGCGCCACATTCTCAAAGAGGACAACGGAGACCTGCCCCGTATGTGGATGCACTACTTCAGAGACTGGCTGCAAGGTAACCTCACCTCATGTGTCTATGATCATTCCTCCCTTTTGAAAGCTATGTAGCTATGTAAAATTACAGTATTTTTAAAGTTCAGACAATTTGTGGTTCATTTTTTCATAGCACCCAGTCTCATATTGATCAGCCACAATTTTCATTTAACCTTATTGAATAATAGAAGCTTTTCTTTCCCAAACATAAAAAATAAACACTTTTGAGCATGGTCATTTAACACATAAAATACTTATTCTCCAAAGTCCAAACCACATGCTTTTACTTACAGAGGATTGTCTGTTGATCTCTCAGTAAGAAAGACCCAAGCTGACTTTTTATGATTAGAAATCACAAATTAGAAAATCATGACCTTTCTAGACCTGAACTATTGGAATAGAAGACACATATACAGTCACATATCTGTTTTTGTGTATTTGTAGACATCACTATGGTCCCACAGCTTTACCACCTCTGACATATTTTATCCATGCCAAACATGCAAAACATTATAAACTCCTGTTATCCATATGGACTCCATATGGCCAACAACTTAGTATATGTATTTGTATATGTTGTGTGTCTTTTGTTTGCCTTTCAGTACAGCCATAAACCAAAGTATAAGGTCGCTAAAGTAAGGTTTTCTCCCAACACTATAAAAGTTGCCGCGAAGGGTACTTATGTATGATTTGTTAGCCTTTATTTGCGTAAAATATTTTTCTATTGATACCACACATTGCCGAGGGACAGTAAAGAATGTGGTTAAACTCTGTTCCCATGAAGCTTCTTTGAGATAATACTTTTGGTTTATGTTTTGACATTATTGTGCAGGAAACAAGATGTTGGGCCTGGGTTCAGCTGTGGGAGGGAGTACATAATGGACACTGACAGTAGCTGATTAGGATCAGTTGTCTTAAAAGAGCAGAAGCACAAAGTGGGAGGTTATTGGACACCAGGCCTCAGGCAGAGCAGGAGACAGTCAAGGCAGTGTTTTTGTACATGTGTGGATACTTTTAAAGGGCCCATGTTACGTTATTTTATTATCTATGTTCTTTCCTTGTTGAACATACCTTGAGTTTTGTTTCATTCACACATGTTTAATACAAAAACTCTGCATATGTTGGATGAGTTCTTCTCTCAAACTAAAATTTTAGCAATAACTATGGAGACATGAGGAGGCTAGTAATTCCAGTAAAAAGGTTACATAGTGCGCCTTTAATCCAATAATGTATAATGATTAAAAATAACACATACACACACACAAATACACAGGTTCAAGGTCCTATTTTATCCAAACTTTGAGTTTTGATTTTGACACGTTTGACTAGTAAATTAACACTGTACACTTTGGTTTTAATATAACTGAAATTATTGTGTAAAACTATATTAAAATTGCCCATTTATAACATCATTATCAGGACGTAAAACAGAATTATCGAAGATCACATCTTTTTCCCATATCACAAGCCTTGATTTATTAAGTTTAAGTTGAGTCCGTGGTAAAATATGCCATTATATTCTATGTTACACTTCATATTTCCAAATTACATGTCAAAAATCCCCATTGCCAGATAGTAAAAGCTTGAATGATAAAAGGATTGCGGAGGGACAGTATGTTTAACCACACAGGGAGTTTGTGGGTGCGAGAGAAGGAGCAGGCTCTGATATTATTCTCTGGGATGCTGGGACAAATTGGAGCCAGGCAGGCCAAGGAACCAGACCCAAAACAACATCTACCACAGCATGGGCCTTGGGGGAGAGCTATAAGGAGGGGGGACCAACGCACATGTTCCTCATATATTCCCCAGTGAATCAAAAAACAGTAGATTTAAGCTCTTTTGAAGTCTTGCACAGTGCTTGACAATGGAGCTAAGTTATCATATTAAACAAATCAGGCTTGTTATGGGCTATGGGCGTATATAGGCCGGGGAGCTGGTCTGTAAAATGTGTAACAAATGACAACAACAAGGTATGGAGCGCTAAGTGGTCCCATGTAAGTAATGTGTCATGTTTTGATTGGTTACAGGGCTACAGCGAGCGTTCGACAGAGACTGGGTGGCAGGCAGGATCACCCAGTCGAACTTTAAGAACGCGTCTGATGATGGAGTTTTGGCGTATAAGCTTCTAGTTCAGACCGGCCGCAGAGAGAAGCCCATCAACTTCAACCAGGTGGGACATTTTTGATACGTTTTTTGATTGACAACTTCATTTTGGACATATAATTGTTCGGATGAATGGATGGATAATCACTGTGTGCAGCATATTTTAATATTGTTTCCTCATCAAAAACATACCTGGAGTTGTGCTTTTCATTCACATATTTAGGCTGTGTTCTTCTGTCAACCTAAAAACACTCTGTTCCACCTTGTGATGTCATGTGGTGATACAGGAAGTGCTCCAAAAACTCCTTAAACTCCATACACCTTTACTAGAATCAACTGAATAATTTCAGCCCTGGAATCGCCAATTTTTACCAAACAAAACATTGCTTTTAACTTGAAGACTACCACTACATATATAGAATAATTAAATCCCACCCCTAGGAAAGTTCATTCATCATAAATTTACCTCTGTGTAGCAGTCATCACGTAGAGCCCAAGAGCATAAGTTGGTAAGATTTTGCTTTTATCTTCCATAAACATGACCTGACATGATCTGTGTCCTCGGATACGTAAACAAGTTCAAATTAAACACAGCCTCAACTGGTAACAATTGTAATGCTGATTTATTCTTCACTACAAAAACATTGCACATGATGGCGAAGTTGTTTGTTATAATTTTTTGGTGCTTTGTTTTTCAAGACAATTATCTAACCAGAAACGCCTCAAATGAGTCTCACATTTGGTTTGCCAGTTCCAATGTGTTGTTTGGAGGTTTTATTTTTTTATCTTTGCGTCAGCCCTTGTTTGTTACAGTTGTATAACAGTTTTATTTTCTAGCAACATATTTAAAAGGTCCCATATTACACAAAATTGATCCTCACAAGCTTTAAACCATGTTAGAATGTTTCCTTAGGGTTAGGGTTAGGGAGTTGTTTGTTTCATTCTCACATGTCTGAGTAACTCTTTATTATTAGATTTCCAAAGCTCAAAATGTTTCTTGTGCCTTGTGAAGTCCTGAATCAGTAGTTACCTTTTGTTTTGTAGAGAGTGGAAATGCCACGGCTGAAATTATCCAAATGATTCTGGCAAAGGTGTGTGGAGTTTAAAAACAGAGTGGAGCACTTCCTGTATTACCACATGTCATCACGATGTGGAGTGTTTTCAGTTTTCAGAGAAGAACACAGTGCAAATATGCAGGGTTTGCGTGTTAAACGTGTGTGAATGAAACGAAACTCAACTCCAAGGTTTGTTTTTGGCGAAGACACGATATTGTAAACGTAGATCAGAAAATAGCGCAATAAGGAGCCTTTTAATATACGTGTCCTCCGTCATCTCTCCATATTCAGCCATAATAAAATCATTTGTGCTTTTTCTTCTTCTGCTTTCTATCTATGTGTATCTTCTGTCTTTGACCTAATGCAGCCCAGGAATTTAAACTCACTAGAGCTGCTTGGCTTCTGAAAAAGAGATTATCTTTATTTGAACCAGTTGTCCCATTTGGCCGATATGTCTCTTGTGCACTAACGTAGACAACAGCTATGTGAATGTATTATTGGAAAGCACCACTAGAGATGTCACAATATCAAATGACCATCTCCAAACCATAGTGAAATCTTTTTCTTTCATTGCCATTGTCTAATACTGTACATTACTGCTCCTCTACTCTGATATGTGAAATGAAATGTATCTATTAAAATTCTTTTGAGAATATTTTGAGAATATTGATGCTGATTTATGAAAATTTGCTCCAAAATGCCAATATCCTCACAGGACAAATTGATGTAATAAGTCTATTTACTGGTCGTAGTTGGTCCGTAACGTTTGAGCTTTTAATACAGCATAAGAAAGACTTATACAGCACACATTTTGGGAAAATAAAGTCTCTTTTTAGTCCCTGCACATTGGGTGATCAGGTCAGGGTGGCTCTTGTTTTGATTTTCTGATTATAATGTTGCATCTTCATTAATCCTCATCCTCATTTTGCGTAGGACCTTTAATACGTAGTATTGATTAATCAACTAATCGTGACCCCCCAAGCACAGCACCGTTCATTTAGTTGTCTTTACTTTAGTATATAAAGTGTTTTGTTGTTGCCACAATACTGAAATTTCAAACTCTATTTTGATAGTAAAGAATAGATTCACTCAACACAACGCTCTTTTTTAGACAATATTGTAATTTTCAACACAAAATCACACTATTTGTTTTTATACTATGTGGTCTTAAGATGAAACTATTAAAATTTTATCTAGTTAAGTGATTTTTTTTTCTCTTTTTCAGTATCAATACTTGTTTAAATGAGTATCTAGTTTCACTGCTAGTTACAGTATTTATTAGTATCTGATTTTTGATGCAACTTCAGCATTTCCTCCTTCACAATTACATATCTGTATCTTGGCTACTTTTTTTTTACCTCCCCAATCCTGTCAGCTCAGCCTACAGGAAGTAGACTCCGGCCTCGGTGTGCGGGCTGGGACGCTACTTCCTGTGCCTGCGTTGCCGTGCCGTTGCCGTGAGACAGTGACAGCCTGAAGACATACAGTTGTTGCGTATCCCACTGCCAAATTCAAGCCAGACCCTGCAGCCTGGCCCCATCCCTCTCCAGAGCTGTGTCCGCTTTCAATGAAACACGTGGTGGACCAGCTCGGCTCTGCGTGTGGGTGGGACTGTAGTAGCTGTTTTTGGGCCCTAAATGAAGACCAGACCTTTTCCAAGCCTGGCAAATTACAGAGCGAGATGTTTTATTTTGATATGCCACTCCACGGATCTGTGCTGAGGTGTTCTGCTTTTGATCCTCTGCTGTTAACATTTTCTTCTTTTTTCTGTCAGCCATTTGTTCCATATGTGTCGATTTGAAATAGTCATTTGCGCTGAAATAGGTTACAGCGCTGTTTTGTTTGGCTTTTATTGCAGAAAATATCGGTTGTTTTTATTTGTTACTCAGAATAGCTTTTGGCGATGAGTGAATTGGTTTTAAGACACAAGATAAAGTGCAATGAAGCTTAAAGGTGCACTGCGTAACTTTCCTGGTGGCGGGTTTGTTGCCTTCTTCTCTCCATGGTGATGTTATTGCTTTGCCTGGCATTTTCCACAGTATAACGTTGGACTTTTCTATTTCGTATTTGTTCAATTACACGTGTTATGCTCAAAAATAACTTTTGAAACCTGCATTCTTACTCTCGCTGGGCTTGCCTCTCCACAGATCTGACCTGTAACCTGGTCTGACCTGCTTGTTTCCATGGCGATAGATGATCTTAATGAGATTATTGCCAATCTGTGCAACAATAGAGACTAAACAATGACATCTTTAAGGATTCAAAAGGGTATAGTGAGCCCTCCAACTGAAAAATTACGTAATGTGTCTTTAAATTGACGCTGCATACGAGAATAGATTGTGCTATTGCTATCAGCTGCTTGTTCTGGTCAGGCCCTCTGTGGCGCCGGGCATTCTGGGTACTTCTAGGTAGCTACATTTGTACAGATGTTGTGTTATTTTTATAGCTCTACTCCATTTGCTGGGTGGCATTTCCTTCAGTGTTAACAACCAGGTTAACTGCACACAGACTCAGGGCTCCAGCCAATTTTTTTATTGTTAACTGAAGCGATTTTTCCTTTTTCCTCGCCCCCGTCCCAAAAACACAGTCCGTTCTCCCTCTCCTACCTCTCCTCCTTCTCCACTCTCCCCTCACTCCCTCCTGGTCCTGGGTCCTGGCCTCACGAGCCTGAGCAGAGGCCGATTTATGGCCCCCAGACGGAGGAGTGGCAGAGGCTGTAACGCTTAAGCTCTGGGGCTCCACCTGGGAGGGCCTGTCTGTACCTACACCAACCACCACTCACCACACTATTAAGATTTAATCCAACTCTCGTGTGTTAACTGATCAGTACAGGAGATTAAAAGCTGCTCTATGTATTTTTTGTTTTGGAAAAGTATAGTACAGTATGACTTTTTGCTAGCTATCTTTTCTATTTTGCATTCAATTAGCGCGTTTTAATAGTTAAAAAATGACAATCATGCATTCCACTGTGAGTGACATCGCCTCCCCACAGATCTGACCTGTGACTTGGGCTAGTGGTGTTACCTGATTATGTTACCTGAAGTGATAAACGACTTTAACCCTCATAGACTGACGCCCGCACTTCCAGTTTCCATGTGCGATTTCTCGTTACCGTATCTCCAGAGCTACATGCGCTATTGAAAAGATTCCAACAGTTCCTGAAAGCAGAGAAGTCGCACTTTCTACCCATCCATTTTCTTCCGCTTATCCGTGGCTGGGTTGCAGGGCTGCAGCCTAAACAGGGACTCCCAGACTCCCTTCACCCCAGACACTTCCTCCAGCTCCTCCGGCGGGACCCTGAGGTGTTCCCAGCCCAGAGACATAGTCCCTCCAGTGTGTCCTGGGTCTTCCCCGGGGCCTCCTTCCAATGGGACATGCCTGGAACACCTCTTGAGCGAGATGCCCTCCCTCAGCTGCTCCTCTCGACGTGGAGGAGCAGTGACTCTACTCTGAGTTCCTCACCCTATTTCTAAGGGTCTCATTTCAACCGCTTGTATCTACGATCTCGTCCTTTCGGTCATTACCCAGAGCTCATGACCATAGGTGAGGGTAGGAACATAGATTGACCGGTAAATCTTCACCACACTGGTCCAATACAGCGACCGCATCACTGCCGACGCTGCACCGATCCACCTGTCAATCTCACGTTCCATCCTCCCCTCACTCGGGAAGAAGACCCCGAGATACTTGAACTCCTCCACTTGAGCACTTTCTACCCATATAAGGTTATTACGGTAAATTTCTGCAGCACCCGGCACAGAGCCTGTAGTATTGAGTGCAGAGCAGCGAAGATTTGGAGAGAGCGGCGGCAGTTTACAAGTGATTTTGCATTTTTCATCTCTTTCAAGTCTTATTACACATTAATACACGTACAGTAATGTTGAACAACTGTCAGATATTGAAAGCTGAACTCATCCTGGGGCAAATGGGGCAAACGCACTTACTCCTGGGACATTTTCCTGACATCTTTAAGTTAAAGGAACACAAAGAAATCCAGGCGGGATTTTGATAAAAATAAAAATAATAGGGCTAAAGGGTTAATGGCTCACAGGTAATGAAATAACATCTCCAGAAAGGACTAAATGAGCTCAAATAATATAATTGCACTTTTTGTTCAGTTTTTTGTTTTGAATTGTTAATTGCTATGACATCAGTGGAGTTTTTTCATTACTTTTTTCATTACTGTGAAACCCACGGATAGACAGTACCACATTTAATACCCATTTCCCAAAACCATTATAGTACTAGTCGGTTCATTGACATTTTAGATTATGTTTCAAAACACATTCAGCCCAATTGTAAAAGATATATTATTTTGTTTTGAATTGTCAGCTTCTGTGCCAACGATACTAAAACCTATGTATAGCTGAAAACCATTTTACATACTGTCGTTAATTCACATTTCAGGTCAGGTTCCAAAACACATATTCAGCACAATTGTAGAAAAAAGTAAAAGAAACAGGTCTCAAGGCGCCCTCTGACCAAACGGCTCGGAGCGGTCAGGGTTTGGGACGTGAGGCTGGTCCTGCTCTATCTGGTGCATGTAAAGGGAGAAGCTGATTCAACAGTTTCCATGTTTTAATGTGGCATGATAATTCTGGGAAGCTGCTGCGACCAGTGCGGGAATGTTCAGAAAGGCTACCAGTGTTGGGTCTGTTGATTTTTCTTTGGTTGGAAAGAGAGACCGGCAAATATTTGAGTCTTATTTTGAAAGCTGTAGCGTCGGTGTATAAATAAGCTCACCTGTTTTGGTTTGACATGTCCACAATACGTTTCCAGGTCCAGTGTATATACATTTATGACCACAATGTCATTTTTTCACGTCAACCCGACCTTTTAATTACTCAAACTTAATTGCACCGTTTCGTCTTACTAATTTCCAAATTTCAAAACTTGGCTTTGTGTAATATAAATGAGCTGTAATGGATTCGCTGTGTGTCTATGTTGATTCTTGTAATCAAAGCTTAAAGGGGCACCACGTAACTTTTCTGGAGGAGGATATGCTGCCTGCTTGTTCCCATCGATATGTTACTGAAGTGCCTAGAATGTTCCAAAGTACGCCATTAAACACATTTCTCCATGGAGACAAGCAGGAAACATCAACAGACCAAAGTTTATGTCAGATCTGCGGAGAGGCGACCCTACTCAAAGTAACAATACATGATTTTTAAGGTGTTTTTCAGCAAAAAAACACCTCCTCTAATTGCTATGAGTTTAGTACTAGTTCCTTGCTTTACCATGAATGTGAAGCTAACAACAACTAGCATGCTAACACACACTTTTTGACTATCAAGTGTTTGTCCAAACTGATCCAAAGGTTGGTGGTTCATTTATTTATAAAGTGCTTTTCATACAAAAAATGCAACACAAAGCGCTGGTTGGAATCTCGCTCTCAACATAAACATCATTGTTAGAACAATCAGATCTTCTGTCCTACAGGTTGGTGGTACAATCCCAGATGATGAACACTGCTGCTGTGTCCTCGGGCAAGACACTTGGCACACTTTCCCCTGAGTGTCTGCATACATTGGTGTATGAATGTGTCTGTGAAGGTGTGAGTGTTTACTTGATGTGAAGTGCTTTGAGTTCCGTGAAGGTGAAAAAGTGACCATTTACCATGACAAAAACAGGGGCAGAGGCCCTTTAATGCCATATTGTGGAATAATAACATCTCCGTGGAAACAAGATAACTTATCTTCACCAGAAAAGTTTCATAATGTACCTTTATAAATATGTTTTGGTTGAGTTATTAACTCCTTTCTGTTTTACCTTTTCAGCTGACTCGACAAAGGCTTGTGGACGCAGATGGCATAATTAACCCCAGAGCTTTTTATATCTACCTAACTGCCTGGGTCAGCAACGATCCAGTGGCCTACGCCGCATCCCAGGCCAACCTCCGGCCCCACCCTCCCGAGTGGATCCACGACCGGACCGACTCCATGCCCGAAAGACTCCTCAGCAGTAAGACATGGGCACTTTGACTAATGGGACAGCGGGCAGTCTGAGAACCCAATATGCTGTAGTTTGACTTGGATGGTTTCACTGAAGGGGAAGAGAATGAGACTGTTTTTGCTTTATTAAGAAATATGTCTGGCTGCGTAGGTTAATGGACCGTTTGCTTTGAGCCTTATATAAAACAGACGGGGTAATGCTTTTGAGTTTCAGGTAGGGATGTGCAATGATAACAGTTTAAATCATGATTGTACTTATTGTAATGTGGTTAACTCCTCAAAAACATAGTCAGGGTTGTATTTTGTTTCAAGTGTGAGTAATTCTGCGTTATTAGTCTGTCTCAAAGTGCTCTGTTCCACCTTGTGATGTTATGAAGCCGTAGTTTTTAAGATTTACCTTTAATTCAGTAGAGATTCCAGGGCTGAAATTATCCAAATTAGTCAAGTTTTAGTTTAAAAACACAGTGCAGCACTTCCTGTATTACCATCTGACATCACAAAACAGAAGAGTGTTGAGAAAAACTCAGCCTAAATATGCAGAATTTGTGTGTTAAACGTGTGTTAATGAAACAAAACGCAACTCAAGGTATATTTTTGGTAAAGAAACAACATTATAACATACTGTAGATCAGAAAATAGCACAAAATGAGCCCTTTAACAGTAACCTGGCAGAACTGAAGAAGCCTCTTGGATGAGTGGCATAATATTTTCACTCCAAAACCTTTGCCCAGTTGGCAGAATTCAATTTTCATGTGAGGCGGTCTCGTGCTGACCATTGTAGACCACTGAAGTAAGCTGTAATATCTATTTGCATGCTCAGATTGCACTGTGGTTCTTCTAATGGTGCCTGCAGTGAACACCATAATCCAGTCTACCATGGGGCCCTCACACACACACACACACACACACAACCATACGCACATTATTAAAACTCACTGACCCCAATCACTGCACACACCCTGTTTTCATTTCCCTACCACACACTCGACTGCTGTACCTCCCATAAAAAACATGTTTGAATCCAGCCAGCGATTCGGTACAAATCAGGAAGTGCCCCCGTGAGCGAGGAAAACGATTGGTTAACAAGTTGGGACTGGGTTTAAGTGGGGTGCACAATTGGATAACAAGCAGGAAATACTTTATAGGAGAGAGGGGGTGTGATTGGATCAGGGGCGTGAAGTTTTTGGCTGTGCCCGAGCCCGCCCCCCCCCCCTAGAGCGGAGTTTTTTGGACGGTAGCCAGCGGGTGTCCTAATGGAAATTTATAGTTGCGATTATAAAGGGCCGGAGCATGTTAGCAAGTGCTCCTGTCTGACCCCGCAGGCAGTGTGGAAAAGAAACCAAAACAAAACCACCTTTTCACACACACTGAAAAACAGGGCTTCCCATGTGAATTTATCATGGCTTCTATTACCTGTTGGAACTAGGGGTGTCCCAAAAGAAAGTCAAATCATGTTTCTTTAATAGCCCCTGTCTTCCCTTGTACATGCATTTTAAGCAGCGCTATGAACTTAAAGGGCCCATATTACCCCATTTTCTCATCTGTGAACTTTTTTGTGTGTGTGTGATTAATATTTTATTTGATTTTTGGTATTCATGGGTGAAAGGGATCCAAAAAATGTGAGTGTGTGTACAAAATATCAGTTACATTTTACCCTTGTCACCCACTAACCCACCCTCCCCAAACCGACCCAACCCCAGGACCTGTACCCCCAAACTCAAGGTACAATAATCCAAAAAATAATTTAAAAAATCCAAATTAATAAAAAAAAATACATCCAAAAACACATGCATACATACACACACATACACGTATACATGCAGTTATGGCAACAGTAGTAACCGTAACAACAACAGCACTAACGACAACAACTATAATATTATTATTGCAATTATTACCATCATCATCATCATCAAACTCTGAACTTTAACTGACAGAGGAATGATGGCAGACCTCAGTTATAAAGGCCCTAGATGATCATTGACCATTTCAAACTATTGTCTTAAGTTAAATTGCACATAGTCCTAATTAATTTACGCTATAGTTTTATTTTGTTGGACAAAGCATAGTACTTTTGAAACGTCACACTTCATTGTAGTTGGTCAAACAGCATTTTACAGTAGCGAGGAGCTGACTTTTGTTATTGCTTTGCCTGGAATGTACCACAGTATGGCCTTATTACTTGTCTATCGTCACACTGACAAACCGGTGACATAATCTGGCCAAATTACAGGTCAATTTTGAGCAATAACCCCACCTGTAATTGAACAAATGAGCAATGTCGAAGTTAAATGCTATATTGTGGAACATTCCAGGCAATTATCAAGTTACACAGTGCAACTGTAAGAAGAAATTGAATCAACTCTATGCATTGAGATGGATTGTAAAAGAAATTCAGGCATGTTTTAAACTGTACCAAGAAGTCTGGAATAAAACGGCCGCCAAAGGAGTCCACTTTTTCACTCTTGACCATGACTTCATAGCCGGCTGACAGACAGCTGTGGTTGTTTTTTTGGTGCGTTATTCTCTGGGTGTGGTAATGACGCTGGCTTTAACTTTGTAATTACCGTGAATCAGCAGCGTTTGGACCTGACACTCTCCTCTGTCTGGGCTGATAGTCCCTCATTACCCCGGCTGCTCCCCTCGCCGGGTCCCAGTCAAAAGGAGCTCTGTTTCCAGCTCTGCTCCAGGGCCCACCCCCGCCACCCACAGCCTCCTAGGTGCACCTGGATCACTGCTGAGGGGGTGTAGTGTTGTAGATAGCTTGCCTGACCAGCCAGTCCCTTCTACATTCCTTTTGAATCCAGAAGGGACTAGAACCGGACAATAGAGCGTGAAAAAACTTCGAAGATCCAACTACAACACTTCGAAGATCCAACTACGGCACCTAATTTGTATCACATGTCTCTCAAATGCAGAAAACATCTCCTAACCAAAGTTCATTCACCATTCAGAACAAAATATATAACTTATTTTACCTTAAATAAGTAATAGTTTGGTGCTTTGATTGTTGTGTCTGTAAAAATCTGCACCGTTTCTCACATCTTTATGTTCTTTTTCCTCTTTTTTGTGTATAAGCATGAATATTTTTGATGCAAACAGAGTCAGTCACACCCTCTGAACTCAGGGAGACAGGATACAGCTGTAATTTTTGTCAAAGCGTGTGGATCTGGCTGGTCAGGTGAACCACACACAGTCTCATAGGTGCACCTGGAGCGCACTGAGGGGGTGTAGTGTTGTAGATTGCAGTCTGGAAAATTGTCAATGGGTTCTGCAGATGTGCTACACAATCACAACTTAATGCTGCCTGATAATAAGGTTAATATTACTTGCAGATGTGAATGTTGTGTTTATCTGATCAGTAATCTCTATTTGTTCTGAAGTAATATAATAGACATCCAACAGTAGTGGAAGAAGTACTCAGTTTTGTTACTTCAGTGAAAGTACAGATACTCGAGCAAAAAAAAATAATCAAGGAAAAGTAAAAGTATCACACGAAAAAACTACTTAAAGTGCACTGTGTAACGTAAACTTTTAAGATGCATTTATTCAGTTGTGGGGTTTTTATTGCTCAGAAATACCTTTAAAAACAGGCCTTCTTACTGTGAGTGGGGTCTCCTTTTCACAGATCTCGCCTGTAAATTGGCATGGTGGCCTCTCCTGCTTTTTCTATGGAGATTGAAAAGTTTAATGCCATTTTTAAAGCAAAAACATCTGCATGGAGTGCACCTTTAAGTAAAAGTATTGACATATCCACTTAAAAATGTACTTAAAGAGTAAAAAGTAAAGGTATTTTGAGATCGAATAAAGCTCCAGATGTAGAGATTGATAAAGATTTGTGCTAAATTTTGTTAAATGGAAACAACTGGAATCAATGTTTTTACAGTATTACTATATTATATTATTATTATACAACTTTTACTTGTTAGATTCCACCACTGGCGTCCAGACAGAGAATCATTTGGCAAAACTTTTTCAAAACAGGATTTTAATTTAATAATCTCTATATTGTAATAAAAGACAAACTGACCGGTCTGTATTATTGTAGATGTTTTTAATATAAACACACGTCTTTGTTTCTTTTAAAATCGACTCAGATGTTGGATATTATTAAAATAAGCTCCCTCACACATAGATTAGGAGGTTTAAATATTATGTGATTGTTAGCTGTGAGTTTTATTCACAGAAAAACGTCGCTTCTCAACTCAACAACGTAATCAAAAAGCAAAATGAAGTCCTCTCTTCTGGTTGCCAGATCCTAAACTTAAACCAGTCTGCAAACAACTTAAAAGGGCTGTAATCTGACACGCCTTCTGCAGATGACAGCTAAAGGTTCAGTTGTGATCATTTTACTGTATTTATTGCTGTTTAGTTGAAGTAGAAGATATACTGAACAATTACTAACATTGTGATTGCTGTTTTGGCGAGCTGCTAAACTAGAATAAGCATAAAGCATATCAACTATAAATAAAACCAAACCAAAGACTATATATATAAATGGACATAGCTGACCCACTAGCCACCGTGTTCCAAATAGGAAGTGTTCATGGGTGCGCTTCCAGCTCCATCGACTTTACATTGAAAAATTGTCGCCCCTCTCTCTGCAACTGGTGCAGTGAGCCTCATCATTTTGGTCTTAAAATGTTTGTATTAAACCGCTCTACATGATCCTGGTGTTTATATTTCACGTTCAGACTGCAGCCTCAAGTGACCCAAATCAGATTTTTTCACCAATATGTGACCTGTATCTGATTTTTTTTAATGACAGTCTGAACGACACAGATCCATTTTTTTCGAATGCGACCCAGACCACTTGGATATGTGCTCCTAAAACCGATACAGATCCAATCTTTTGCTATGCGACTTCAGTCTGAACAGCCAGGTCGCATTCATCTGACCTACATCCGACCTACACGTCATCAACAAGCGAGAGGTCGGATATTGTGCAGTAACAAGTGCCTGTTATGTGACAATACAGCCCAACACCGACATGTTTCCTCACTGAAACAGGCCGAAGACGTGTTTCCTCGTGCGAGAGACGTACAACAGCAACTTTAAAAGCACCAGGTGCTCAATGCTCGCGTTTATGTTTAGGCCATTTCCATAAACACTGATCGCTCTCGCTGCGTGTGACGTCGTCGTGTCCTCCAATGCGCAGGCAGGACATTTTTGGGGCGTTTAAAGTTCACACTGGAGATCACATACAAGTCGCATTTAACTGGAAATGTGAACGACCTCGCAAAAAAGTCGGATTTCACAAAAAATCTGAATTGCACATTAAGCCCCGCAGTCTGAACATAGCCTATTTTGTACGGAAATAAATTCCTATTCCTAATATAGAACTGACTCCAGATTTGCCCCTATAGCTGCTAGCCTCATGAGCTTCATTTGACTGGAGCCGAACACTATGGGTGACATCACACTCCCTTAGTCCACTTCTTTATAAAGTCTATGGTATAAACTCCCAAGAGATTTTAACGTCATATTTCTGCACCATTTGTTATATGTGAGACATTTTAGCACATCCCTGAAGCATTGTTAAAATCTTCTGAATATTGTTATCATCTTTACCTTTATTTTCACACTGACCATATCTTGTTTTGTCTGTCCAGTCCCGGCCGCTGAGCCCATCGAATACGCACAGTTCCCCTTCTACCTCAACGGGCTCCGGGAGACGCCTGAGTTTGTGGAGGCCATTGAGAGCGTGAGGGCCATCTGCAGTAACTACAGCCTCCAGGGCCTGGCCTCCTACCCCAACGGATACCCCTTCCTCTTCTGGGAGCAGTACGTCAGCCTGAGACACTGGCTGCTCCTCTCCATCAGTGTGGTGTTGGCCTGCACCTTCCTGGTCTGTGCGCTGTTCCTGCTCAACCCGTGGACCGCAGGAGTCATTGTAAGTAATACAAGTGAAGTTATGATGGTCTTGAGCTAAAAACATATTAGAAAAAATGTCCTACAATACGTAAAATTGACTCTTGTGAGCTTTAAGCCATGTTAGAACTTTGTTACCTCCTCAAAAACCTACCTGGACTTGTACTATGTCTCATTCACAGATGTTGAAGTAACCCTTTATTATTAGTCTGTCCACATCTCCAAAGCTCAAAATGCCTTTTCTTGATTCTAGTGAAGGTGTATGGAGTTTAAAAACAAAATGGAGCACTTCTTATATTACCATATGACATTGCAAGGTTTCAGTTTGAGAAGAAATGTAGGAATATGCAGGGTTTGTGTGTTATAAACGTGTGTGAATGAAACATAACACAACCCAGGGTATGTTTTTGATGAGGAAACAACATTTTAACATCAGAAAATACCGTAATCTCGGCCCTTTAAGAAGAAGAATACTGCGTGTTCTAAAATTATGTATAAACCATATGAGAGATTTTTAGATGGTAAGTTCACTTTCACTCAAAACTGTTCTGACAGTAGTCTGATGAATGTATTTACCAGAGCTGACCTACTGGAGTTGTTCCATGGCTCTTTTACGTTTTTATATTGTTTTGACATCTTTATTAGACGTCTTTCCTGCTGACAAATATGGAGGTTTTCCCAAAAAAAGTGATATATGACATATAATCGCTAAACTATTAGCCTCAAAATACAAAAATATTTTGAGTAGAGAGGCTCATGGCATTTCCCTGAGAAGTTTTTTGTGCAATTATTGTGCAATTCTGAAGGAAAATAAGGAAAAATTATTGATATATTTAATATTTTAGTTGTGTATAGTAATTTTTGTGTCAGTAGCTAACCATTTGATCAATTGTTATGAACATTTTGATTTGTAAATTACGTATTTATAAAGTCTGCCTTACATGGTGAAAGCATGCAACATGTGCATAGCGAAGGAATAGCCAAAATATGAAAAAGTAAACCAAACTACAATTTCACTTTACTTTTGAATGAAGGTAGGTAAGTAATTGATACTTTGCAGCTGATTTCATCAATATTCCCTTTGGGTGTGGCGCTAACTGTAAGCACCGCTCTATGTGATGTTTATTAGGCTTTAATCTGAGGTTTATTTTAACATAATCTGACCAGAAAGTGCTGGTTTAGTGCTCTTTAAAAGTGTCTCACGCAGTTTTCAGTTACTCACAGGTTTTGTTGAAAATCAGACACCTAAACAGGACAACGTACACTCGTATTGATCACAGGCTCGTGCATTGTTTCACTGTGGTAACTGCAGAACTTTCCACCGTAGAAATGCATGTAGCACTCCTGAGATTGATCTCACTGCAACACATCTCAAAATTCCCACTGGTTTAACGTTGCGCTGAACTGAAAATTCTACGAGGTTTGACGACGCGATCAAATCTTAATGAAATGTCTACGTTTTCACTGTCCTCCACCTCGCAAGCTCAACAGATCCGTTTCTTAACCGTCTCCCTGGGGCTTCCTGCTTTAATGTGTGGTCCCTGCTCAGAGAAGGCACTGCTGCTTGTTATCACAGCCCCAGTCACCAGTGTTTATCTTGGGCTGTTTTGTTAGGGCCAGTCTGTTTAGTCTAGTCCAACACTCCCAGACACCAACCCTGAAATAAATGAGGAGAGGACACAAAGCTGCTCTGGCAACCCTCTCCCTCTATCCAGCCTATAAAAAGTCATATTTAACTTTCATGCTTCCAGCCCTTATAAGCAGTAACAGTTTCCCCGGATACACACAAACAAGCACGGAGCTGACGTGTTTATGTTCACATATACAGCGGTAATGTGTAAACTGTGGAACTTAAACAGCTCTCTGGCTTTATTCACTAGCGGAGTGTATTTTATGACGGGCACATCCAAACCACCCCAACCTCAAACCCAGAAAAGTAAACTTCATGTTCATTCCCCAACCTGTTTAAACTGACCTAGTGTTGTTATGATACCAAAATTACAAACCCGATTTCAATAACAAGGAAAAGGTTTCATGTTTTATACACATTGTGATACCGCTAAGGTAATGAAACACTCTTTGTTATACAACATAATGTTATTTAAAGGACCTGTATTAAACAAAACTGACCCTTGTGAGCTTTAAGCCATGTTAGAGTCATTAAGTCACCAAAAACATATTTTGAGTTCTTTTGTTTCATTCACACATTAAAGTTTTTATTTTTATTTGACCTTTATTTAACCAGGAAATATCCCATTGAGATTAAGAACCTCTTTTTCACAGGAGTCCTGGCCGCAGCAAACACAAAACACATTTACATATTTACACAGATAGGACATAAAAGTTTAAAGACATTAAGAAAAACAAGTGCAGATTGTGGAATTGGTCTCAAAAGCTCTCAGTTTGGATTTAAAAGTGCTCAAGGAAATTAAATCAGTTAGTTTCCAGTCTTTCTGTAGCATATTCCATGCAAAAGGTGCAGAGTAAACAAATGCCTTTTTGCCCAATTCTGTACGAGCACAATGAAACAAATAGTCTTGTGAACGAAGAGAATACGATTCAGCATTTCTCAGAGCAGTTAGGGTGCAAATGTACAAAGGCAGTAGTCCCAATATTGCCTTATAAATGAAAGTGAAAGTAGCACTGCATTATATATATCTACATCTCCAAAGCTCAAATTGCTCTGTTTCACCTTGTGATGTCATGAAGTGGTAGGTTTCAAGTTAACAGCTAACTTGATCTTAAATTAAGCAGAGATTGTCAATTCTAGGGATCTGAAATCTGAAATTATCCATGTTCTTGCTTTGTCTGGAATGTTTCCCAGTATGGTATTAAACCTTTGTATGTTCACCAAGACCAAACTAGACCAAGTTACAGGTCAGATCTATGGAGAGGCGACCCCGCTCACAGTCAGTACCTGTTTTTCTAGGTATTTTTGAGCTATAAAACCAGCTGTAATTGAACAAATGTAACATAGATCTGTTTAATTCTGTAGAACATTCCTGGCAGAGCGTATCCATATCCATAGATGCAAGCAGGTGACGGATCTCCAACCAAAAAGTTATATAGTGCACCTAAAAATCAGACAATTCAAGTTATTTTCTGGACTTACAAAAGTTTAATGAATTTGTTAAACCCACTGTTGCCCCTGTTATCTGGCGTAGCTCCTTGCCTTTACATTATCTAACAGTGTGTAGAAATGCCTCCATCAGGACACACATTATCTGAGAGTTTGCAGCTCAGTTGGACTCACACGAACCCACACGGCACTGCCCGCCTCAGACCACTTCAAAGGACCCGGGCCCCATGAAACCGGACACCTGTCAGCTGATAATGGCATTCACTCCCTGCTCCTGTCCACACACATACATTCAGCCTGGATGAAGGAATGCAGTCATATGTGATATTAGAGGGTGATATATTGTTTGCAAGGTAACAGCAGAATAGTTGTTTTAAAGGTCTGTAAAATTAGAATATTGAGTATATTTTTAGGAGAAAATGTTTAACACAAAACTATAGTATAATTTTTAGCACTTGTATTTGTTTGGGGTGACAGTAGTGGTGTAAGGATACGATATCATCACGGTATGAACCTCACGGTACAATAGTTATTGCGATATCGTTGAAAACTTCACGATATGGTGCGGAGGCTCACAATATTACGATTCTACATAATAACAAGAATGACATTATAAAACGCTTTGACCAGTCATTTGGTACAACATTTATTGTCATTAGGGATGTAACGATATCCAAATCTCTCTGTACGATATTTTCACCGTAAACATCTCACCGTACGATATTTATTGCAATATTTCATGGAGGCAAAACTGTGAATATGCTACTTTTTTTGCCTTCACAAGACTTAATCCACAGATTGAAGATGTAAAAGTGCTTAGAACAGTTATTTCCTCATGTCGTCTGCACTGAAACGGAGCAAAGGATCATGGTCTATGTAGTTCCCTCTGTTTTTTTTAGCTACTTCTGCATCATAACTGTTCATTTAAGCAAAGACACTTGTGATTCGATATATTGTGATGGTCCACGATGTTATTGCGAGACCTTTGACGATACGATATCCCGATATTTCCGTTATTGTTACATCCCTAGATGACAGTAGCTTGTTTGTAGACTGTTTGTCCACTGACCCACAAGTTGGCGGTGCGATTCCGGCTCCCACAGATGAACGCTGTCATTGAGTCCTTGGGCAAGACACTTAACCACCCCTGCCCCCAGTGTCTGTGCACACCGGTGTATGAATGTGCGTATGAATGGGTGAGTGGTTCCTTGATGTAAAGCGCTTTAAGTATCTCGAATGTGGAAAAGCACTCTATAAAAATGTGGCCAGAATTCAGAAAATGACTTAAAAGTAGTGAAATGATCTTGCTGCACAGACAGATCATTTTACTCGACATGTTCTCTTAAAATAATCGACCTCTAGACAAGAATGAAGCAGTGTCAGAACAAGTAAGTCGATAATAAATCTGAAAACAAGATGAATAACCTGATGTAAGTCTTAAAATCTTGGCCATACCAGAGAAATTTGCAGTGCAGACCAATAATAAAGAGTGAGTCAAACATGTGCGAATGTGTGTTTCCACAGTTACACAGTGCGTCTTTAAATCACACACGCTTTACTATCTGTTCTCTTGTTGATCTACAGGTGCTGGTGCTGTCTCTGATGACGGTGGAGCTGTTCGGCTTCATGGGGCTGATGGGCATAAAGCTGAGCGCGGTCCCTGTGGTCATCCTCATCGCCTCTGTGGGCATCGGAGTGGAGTTTACAGTCCACGTGGCACTGGTATGCACACGTTTATGTAATAGTAAAGAGTAGCAGATTACCCAGTTCCCAAAGGAGAATATTAAAGGTTTTGACCATAGAAGGAGAAGGAACAGTGGTCTAATATGTGTAATGACAATTTGAATGCATTGAAATGACCACTATGGCAATATACAGAAACTAATTGAATTGAAAATTGCTTTAAGACTTTCCATCTGAGGTACTTTTCTTATCAAGATTAAAGGTGAAATGATTTAAATTATGACAATGTAGTTCTAGTCCTGATCTTTGTATTGTAGCTGCAGTTTAACCCTGTTTAGTCTTACGTTTTCATGTTCAAAACGTAAAGAGTCATAAGGACATTACAAATTTACATTGTAATTCATGTCAAATTGCAAAATAGTTCTCAAAATGGATTTAAAACGTCTTACATTCTTCAACAAAATGTAGCCTTAGTTTCATTTAGACTGGCATTATACTCAAATCATGGCCTCGGTATAATAAAAAAACACTTGTGACTCTAACAGAATAGTAATCATATTTGATTACGTACAAATACCATTAAAAAAAAAAGTGCATTTTCAGAAATTAAACCCTTTGAACGTTTGTGTTGCAGGCTTTTCTGACAGCCATAGGGGATCGTCACAAGCGAGCGGTGCTGGCCTTAGAGCACATGTTTGCTCCTGTCCTGGACGGGGCCTTCTCCACCCTGTTGGGAGTGCTCATGCTCGCAGGCTCCGAGTTCGACTTCATCGTCAGGTAATACAATGAAACACAAACACACATACGCAAATGTCAAGGTACTGTGCTTTTACATTGACTTACATTCATGTCATGGAGACTGATCCTAAACTTAACCATGGTTATTGCTCACCGAACCTTATCCTAAACTCTAAACTTAACCCATTTTAACACATATCTAAACTTTAAATCATGTTGTGTAGGTTAAGGCAGTGTTCCCCAACCATTTCTGTCTTAAATACGCCCTGGATACTGTCAACAAAAACATTGGCATAGTATTGATTTAGGTTTTGGTATTGTTTTTTTTTACTCCAGATAATGTGTAAATATGGGCAAGGAGGGACTAACCCTAACTTTGAGTTTTTTCTATTAAAAGTGCACTGTGTAACTTTTCTGGTGGACGGTTTGCCTCCCGTTTGTCTCTATGGAGATGACATTGCTTTACCTGGAATGGTTTTAACATGTTTATCAATGACCAGTGGTTTTAATCATCTAAAATACCTTGAGAAACATGCATTCTTCATACGGTTTGTGAAGTTACCCATCCATAGATCTGACATGTAACCTATAACCCGTTGCCATGTCTGGATTCCTCCGGGCACTCCGGTTCCTCCGGTCAACCCAAAACATGCTATAGGTCTCTAAGGAAAATAGCTGATAACTAATTGTAAGTCAATTAAATACAATCAATTAATTCAAATACTGTCTAATACATTACTAAATACTAATAAAATACAACACTAAATACAATCAATCATTTAAATACTGTCCCACTTTAACTGTAGGCTTTTAACTGTATGTTTTTAATCGGTGTCCAGAAAGGCGCCTAGTAAATAAAATGTATTATTATTATTATTATTATTATTGTTAGATAAAGAAAATGACTTAGTACACCTTTTAAAGCTCAAGGTTCACGCTTCATGTCTCCTTTATAGTCATCGAATTTGCTGCCAAGAACATTATTAATTCCAACACTGTTCGCGAGCACAGATATTTGAATATCATGAAAAAGTCCAAACGATACGGAGTTAAAATGATAAGAAAAAGACAGATGAAATTCATGGGCCATGTCTACAGAAAAGGTGGATTGGAACATCTCAGCATGACAGGAAAGATCGAGGGGAGAAGAAGTAGAGGTCGACAGCGAGAAACCTGTGCAGACAGGTTAAACGACTGGGCAACAGCAAAGACACTAAACAACAACCAATTCATGAATAATGCCTCGAATGAAAGAGACAGATGGAGAGCCATGGCCGTCAAAGCCTGTTCCAGACAAGACACCTCATGATGATGATGAAAAAGTTCAATATTTTTTGTCACTGATTTAGAAAGTCAAACCCATGTATTATTTCGACTCATGACACATAGACTGAAGTTTTCAAGCCTTTATTTCTTGACGTTTTGATGATTATGGCTTACAGACAGTGAAAACCCCAAATTCTGGCCCTTCTTAATATTTTCTCATCTCCAGTGGTCCTTGCACCCCTGTTTGTGAAGCCTTGTTTTTTTTTTTTTTATTGAATGGCGTCGCCGTGGCGTCGCCGTGACCACTGAGCTCATGCTTGGACCTGTATGTCACCGAATCCACCTGAGCTGACCAATCATGCGTGAAGGCTCCTCTCTGCCTCTGTCCCTCCTTTTAGGCTACTCTTACACCCGCATCCAGCCTCTCTCTGTACACCTCTCCTTTTTTCTTTTTTCTTTTTTTTTTTTTTACAAGAAACGCCATAAAATCTAGACTTCTCTTTTATTCTTCTACTTTCTATTGCTGCTTGATGTTTTAAGGCCAGCTAACTAAGGGACTGGGAGTTGAAGGTCGGAGGAGAGAGAGAGAGGAGAGGAGGGGAGAGGAGAGGAGGGGGGGCGTCTGGCTTTTGTAATGTGCTCCAGCTACTTTAACTGTTGAGGCTGGACATTTATGTGCAGGGGAGCAGTGATGGGGTCCAGAGTAAGTAGTCGGCACCAGACTGACAGGACAAGTGGAAATGGAAGCTAACTCAGTGCGGGAGGGTCTGTTGTAATACTTTTGTAATATGTAATGTTGCAACTCGATAACACTGTCCAGAATTGTCCAGAACTGTCCAAAAATGCCGGCTACAGGTCAGGCTTGTTCAATGAAGTGGTTAATCACACACTATGTAACTTTTCTTTTGGTCTCCATGGAGATGCTGCAATAGCTTTCAGTGTAATGTTATCAAAAAGTAACTCGATAACATTATCCAGAATTGTAAAAGAAAAAAAACGTAGGCTACAGGTCAAGCTTGTTCAATTAGCTGGTCGAGTTAAAGGCACACTGTGGAATTTTTCCGCTGGTCTCCATGGAGATGTTCTAATAGCATTCCATGTAATGTTATAAAAAGTATAAAATGTAAGGGTGGAAAACACTTCGGAATTGCTAAAAAAAAATGTATAAGCTACAGATCAAGTTTGTTCAATTAGCTGGTCGAGTTAAAGGCACACTGTGGAACTTTTCCACTGGTCCCCATGGAGATGTTCTAATGGCACTCAATGTAATGTTATAAAAAGCCTAAAATATAAAGTATAAAATGTAAGGATTGAAAACACTATTCAGAATTGTTAAAAAAAAAAAAGTTTGTTCAATTAGATGGTTGAATTAAAGGTGAATTATGTAACGTTTCTGCTGGTCTCTGGTCTCCATGGAGATGTCATTGCTTTGCCTGGTTTCTCAGTAAGGCATTAAACGTATCTCTCTGGCATTTATTTCATTTCATGGTGTTTTATTGCTCTAAAATACCTTGAAAAACCTGTAATTTTAATGTGAGCAGGGTCGCCTCTCCACAAATCTTGTTGAGTTAATGACGCACTATGTAACTTTTCTTTTGGTCTCCATGGAGATGCTGCAATAGCTTTCAGTGTGATGTTATCAAAAAGTAACTCGATAACATTATCCAGAATTGTAAAAGAAAAAAAAAAACATAGGCTACAGGTCAAGCTTGTTCAATTAGCTGGTCGAGTTAAAGGCACACTGTGGAACTTTTCCGCTGGTCTCCATGGAGATGTTCTAATAGCATTCAATGTAATGTTATAAAAAGTCTCAAGTATAAAATGTAAGGATTGAAAACACACAAAAAAATGTGTAGGCTACAGATCAGGTTTGTTCAATTAGATGGTTGAGTTAAAGGCGAATTATGTAACTTTTCTGCTGGTCTCTGGTCTCCATGGAGATGTCATTGCTTTGCCTGGTTCCTCAGTAAGGCATTAAACGTATCTCTCTGGCATTTATTTAATTTCATGGGTTTTTATTGCTCCAAAATACCATGAAAAACCTGTAATTTTAATGTGAGCAGGGTCGCCTCTCCACAAATCTGACCTGTAACTTGGGCTGGTGTTGTCAACTACTAGTCTCCACGGAGATTGTTTAATGCCATACTGTGGAACATTGAAGTAGCGCGTGTGGTTGTACTCGGAAAACGTATACCCAGAATAACGGCAAGCAATGAAAACAAAATAAAAGCGTTCGCTGGTTGAGAATTGAACCAACAATCTCCTTGCAGCAAAATGTCTATAGATACATTATAAACAAAACATTATCATTTTAATAGTAGCGTTTTAGAACCTTAAAATCCCCATTGGTTCACTACTAGGCAAATCCTGGGCTCCAATCCCACAATTTCCAGTACACATTTGCAGCGTAGTGTAGCATTAAGTCTATAACTCACTTTCCCAGTTGTCTTGATAGTGTTTTAGTTGGATGTAATGACTTTAAAGGGTAATATATCACATTTTTGGAAGACGACGACTGCTTTGTACAGAAACTAAGACCAAGTCACGACCAAATCCCAAATGGACCAGAGCCAAGATCAAGAAAGTCAGACTAAGAGAAGAGAGGGCGAGACTGCCTCCGCTCACTGCCAATACACACACGGATAACAACACTTGTAGGAGTTTAAGGGGTTTAAGTTGGACTACGCTCTACAAGATGCTATTTTAAAACGTAGTTGTGAAGCTGTGCAGAATTAGAATATTGTGTTTATCATTTATTTAACAAGGAAATTGTCAAAAAATGCAAAATGAGCTGACACAAAACCATGCATAAGGGGATATTTTAGCACTTATGTGGTTAACTTAAAGGCGCATGGTGTAACTTTTCTGGTTTAGGGTCCGTCACCTTCCACAATATGACATTAAATAGAGCTACTTTACTTTTATGCATTTACAGGTGGTTTTATGGCTCCAAAATATCTAGAAAAACTGAAATTCTGACTTCGAGCGGGTTCGCCTCTCCGCAGATCCGACCTGTAACTTGGTATGGTTTGGTCTCCATGACGATAGAAATGTTTAATCCCACACTGTGAAACATTCCAGACAAAGAAATAACATCTCCATGAAGAAAAACATCCCACCAGAAAAGTTACACCGTGCACCTTTAACAGTCCATTCACTTTTTATGCAACACTGGGACCTCAACCAAGACATTTAAATATAGAAGTTTTGGCAAATTTCTGATGCATTTCAAAAATATTATCAGATAATATTTTGGGGAGTGTTGAAAACTGTGCAAAGATGTTTATTTTTGTCATCCCTTCTTAAACAGATGTACAGTGGTTCCTTGTTTATCACCGGAGTAACGTTCTGACCCGCAAATAACCCGTAATAGGCAAAATCCGTTTTATTTTTTATTTTATTTTATTAGTATATAAATTTTAAGGCTGTAAAACCCCTTCACGATCTAAGTGGGGAGGGGGATCGCTCCACACAAATCGGCCCGTGATCTAAACTGAGGAGCGGGGGGTGAAAAAAACATAGTTATGGGAAGTTGTTGGCGCTGTTTTTTATTCTTATAAGCAGATATTCATACACTGTTAAATAAAAATCATGCAAAATTTCACTAAAAAGATCCGCGAAACGGCGATCCCGCGAAAGGTGAACCACGTTACAGTGAGGGACGACTGTACACAAATCGATGAAGCATTTTACAAAGCTTTCTGAAAGTAGGAGCTCTGAAGTTCATGTGATGTACAAATACGCCAACTGTGTCATATACAATTACACCTTCTATTCATAACTTCACTGATTGGAGTTTTAGATGAGAAAATCTGTCAACTTCCATACACAATAGTGGTCTATGTATCGTCAAGTAGAATTGGGCCTTGTTCTTTGTTTGTTCCTCTTTTTAGCTTATTTAGCTTCATTTGAATTTCCTTCGGGATCAGTCAAGTATCTATCTGTCTCTCCGTGTGTCTAGTCCTGATGTAGACTTGGTGTGGTCCTGGTTTAGTCCAGATTCATTCCAGGTTTTGGGTGGTGTGTGTGAAAGTTTGAATGCTCTCCTAGTCACTTTCTTCAGCAGATATTCCCCATGTGAAAGTGGGAGCTCTGAAGTCCATGTGATCTGCAAACATGTTAACAGTGTCATGCACGACTGAGCCCCGCCGCTGTAATCATGGGGGTCACACACACGGGCGCACGCACATGTTGGGTTTGCAGGCTTTCTGGAGACATTACGCTGAGTTGCGTTCATTTCCTGGAGACCAATCCTGACCTTAACTATAGTTACAGTTTGCCCAACGTTAACCTAAACCCTTTACCCGTTAACCTTTACCTATTTTGACTCGAACGTTTATTGTTTTTGTCCCCATTAACATTAAGGAGGCAGGTCCCCGTGATGTGAGAGTGTTACAGATGTGATAAATACCCACTCACATATACACGTACATACATATCCGTGAGTTTCAGAATGACGAGTTTGGACTGTTGCTGTAGCAATGAACAAAACAATGATCGGTCAAATGTTCTCAAAATGGCATCATGTAACAGGAAGCTGAAACCCTCGAATACAGATTTTAGTCCTCTTAATGCGATAAATACCCACCCACACACACATATCCATTGGTTTCATGTGTACTGTTGCCATAGCAATTAACAAAACAAAATATTACATCTTTTCATTGGTCAACCATCCTCAAAATGGCATCATGTACAGATTTTAGTCCCGTTAATGTGATAAATACTCCCCCACACACACATCCACGGGTTTCAGAATGATGAAACGTCTGTACGGTTACCATAGCAATTAACAAAATAAAATATTACATCTTTTGACTGGTCAACCGTCCTCAAAATGGCATCACGTAACAGGAAGCTGAAACCCTCAAATACAGATTTTAGTCCCGTTAATGCGATAAATACTCCCTCACAAACACATCCATGGGTTTCAGAATGATGAAACGTCTGTACGGTTACCATGGCAATTAACAAACCAAAATATTACATCTTTTGTTGGATCAACCGTCCTCGAAAACGGCACCGGTAATAAGAGGAAGCTGAAATCCTTGAATCCCCACGCGGAGCCTCTCTCCTCACCTCCAGTGCTGCGCTCTGGTTTCTGGCCTCCATTTAAAGTTTCTGCTGTTGTCTGAGCAAACAAAGCAGCGCCCCAAGACGGTTCAATAACAACAGACGCGCTCGTATTTTTCTGCTTGCGCTGAAAGAAAAGTTTCCCTGACTCTCCCCGTTCGCCTTGTGAATGTTTGGAGTGTAAACAGCGTGGTAGGGCACAGGGCCTGGTATGTGACCACTGCACACATGTACATATGTGGACAGAGCAGATGTGGAAGGACACACACCTCCTCTGCGCTCGCTCCATCCTCCGTCTCATCCACGGCCTGAGGATGCGCTACATTTAGTCTGTCTGGGTGGTCTGTCTCAGGTTTATTTAGCACCGATTACCCCTGAACTTTAAAAAGGAACAGCTTTAAAGTCCATGGGTTTCAAAATGATCAATTCTGGACCGTTACCAAAGTGTATTGTGATTATTCAGGTCACAGTATGAACTAAAAATGATCATTTCAATTTTAGTATAGGTATTTAGTACAGGCATTTTTTTATTTACCGTAATTGTTCCGGTTACATAACATCATATGGACAAAAAATCATAATATTATAGTCTTATTATAGTAATCTTATAAATTAAAGGACCAATTTTTTCATGTAATTAATTATCGGTTTTGCTCCAGTATAGAGACGTTGGCCTGAATTTTGCTAAATCTTTGCTGTAGATGCTCTTAATGCGTAAAATTAGTGGGGAATAACTTTGGGCCACTGCGAATAGTTTAAAATGAACCAGTTCTGTTGTTTTTTTCTGCTGTCACATTTTTAGGACATTAAACACCAGGTACAGCAAGTGTTTTTAGTCATTCTACGCTAAAAAATTGCAAACCTAAATGAACCTTTATTATATGATTGTGTAAGTCTCATTGACTTTTCAGCTTTTTACTGGGTTTGACTTCACAAAGCTGATCACATAGATTCAGGGGTGTCCAAACTTTTTTCGTCAAGGGCCACATATTAAAACACAGACCAGCGTGAGGGCCGATTGTGGGCCATAGATTGAGGGTCAAAACAGTGAGAAATTCAAATCTGTGCATTTATAACGGGTTTGAATGACCCTCCAGACCTTTGTTCAGGCTTAGACCCTCAAAAGGACTCACTAAATTTGCTTGATAAGGTAGAATTCAAAAATATGCAGTAAAAAGTACTTGCAGTAGTATGGGCTAATTCACCTGGAAGCCTGAGGGCCAAAACAATGCGTCGAGGGCCACATTTGGCTCCCGGGCCATAGTTCAGACATACCCGACATAAAGGATAATCTATTTGACAATGGGAACTACACAAGTTTTGGGCAATCGTGTCCATAATCATTCCTAGTTTTTTCGTAATTAACAAAAACATAATATGAAATGACACGTTTGCTCGCTGTGAGGAAGCTGCTCTGAAATCCATTCAGCGCATTTTTATTTGACACCAGAAGTTTGTGGATAATGAACTTGAAATCGGTAGAAAATCCAGCGGTAATGAACTGTGATGGTCCGTCGAGAGGGCCAGCGCCGAGGATTTAGCGGGAGAATGGGGGGTCTTACCTGATACATGTGAGATTTAATTAGACGACAGGGATTGCGGAGCGGCCGGGAATTTCACAGGGGCTTAGTTTGGAAAAAGAAGGGAGAGAAAAGAGAGAGGAAAATATAAGAGCGAAGAGAGGAGGAGGTCATGTGTGCGTGTTAGCGGGTATTAATCACATTGTGGGGACTGAAAATCATGGTTTAGCGTTAAGAGTTTGGTTAATTCGGGGTAAAAGTGCACTACGTTTCTAATATTTCTGGTGGAGCGGCTGCCACCTGTACCCATAGAAATGAGATTGTTTTACTTAAAATATAACGTTTATGCTCAGAATACCTCGAAAAACCTGCATTCTTACGGTGCCATCTGCTTGTCTCCGTAGAAATAGACAAGTTTAATAAGTAAGTACCGTATTTTCCGCACTATAAGGCGCACCTAAAAGCCTTCAATTTTCTCAAAAGCCGACTGCGCCTTATAATCCGGTGCGCCTTATATATGGATCAATATTGAGCCGCAACTTTGGGAAGCAGCCGCCGACTCCATTCTTCTATTCTATGCGCCTTATCATGCGGTGCGCCTTATATATGAAAACAGTTTTAAAATGGGCCATTCATTGAAGGTGCGCCTTATAATCCAGTGCGCCTTATAGTGCGGAAAATACGGTATACTCCAAATCCACTTTATTTATACAGCACATTTTACAACCAGAGCAGTTTCCAAAGTGCTGCACAGAGCTAAAACATGAAGAATGTTAAAATTTGGTCATACCAGCCCTAAAACCGTAAAACCAGTCAAATCAAATTAGAGCAACATCATAAAAATCACAACGTAGAATTAAAATAAATAAAATGGATAAGAGACACAGAGGAGCACACAAACTCACGCCGAGCTAAAATCCAGAGAATAAAAGTAGGTTTAAAGACGAGACTTAAAACACTCAACTATACTGTGGAGCGTTTCCCGCGATAACGAACCGTTGGCTAAATCTGCCCCAGAAAAGTTATATGGTGCGTCTTTAAGAGTATTAGCCAGGCAGTAATTACGGTTAAGGTCAGGATCCGTCTCCAGGAAGTCAATGCACTGTCCCCTGGTAAACATACAAACCTAACATGTGTGCGGGGTGGAGGGGCAGTCACTGGTCGAGTCCCCTTCTCCTCTTCCTAGACTAAATTGTTTAAATTCTATAGCCCTCACTTCATTTGTTTGCCTGTGCTACTCAGAGGAGAGAGAGAGAGGCCCCGGTCCCTGCACATTCCTGGCTGCTTTGTTTTCTCTGTGTTTGCGTATACCTCAAGAGAGAGTACCCAAGTCGCCCCCTTTACCCCACCCTCCCAAACTTCTTTTTTTTCCCTTTTCTTTCCTCCATTGCCTTTGAATTAACCAGCTCCGGCTAATTACATGCTCCCCCCTTTTCTCTTCTTTGTGTGGCTTCTTTAAAGGCGCTGTACCTGATTTTTACGGTCTTAAAACGTGAAAAAAACATAACTCGTTCATTTTAAACAGGTTGAAATGGGCCAAAGTTGTTCCTCACTTACTTTGTGCATTCTGAGCATCCTAATTTAATCACTGTGATGAGTTTTTCACAACTTTCAGTGTATACTTCCTGTTTCTCCGACAATAAAACGCTTTATAATTCGATACAGACAGTGTGCAGTAGACTTATTTTGACCTTAAGATCATCTTATACAATATATCTGTACCGGGGAAAGCCGCATTTTGTTCGAATGCATGGAAAAACGTAAATACAGGCTCTTTAAAACCAACATGATTCGAAATAGAATTGCACAATGTACCATTTTAGGTGAATCCAGTCATCCGTCTTGGGAAGTAACAAAATACATGTACGGAAAATATCTATTCATTATTCTAATTTTAAGTATCTGTATTTCGGTAGTTACTCTTTAATTTCATGCACAATTTAGGCTTCAAACTGCAAAGTATAACAGCAGTACATTCAATATTTCCTTCTCTAACTGGTGATAAGTCAATGAAGAACAGTGTAACAGTCAAATAAAATATCACGCTATAACAACGCAACTCAACAAGTATTCTAGTCCTCAGAACACAGCACTCTGCAAAACCAAACAAACAAAAATACACTTTAATGCAGGTATTCAGCAGTCTGCAACTCGCACTCTTTCCAGGACGGTCTAAATGTGTGTACAAATGTCAGGAATGTAGTTAAGTTTAAAATAATTTGGCACATTTTTGCGTTGAGGTTGTGTGCACTGAAAACAATGCCTATGTAATCACAGAGCTTTCACTCACTATAGGTAATTTCGACCCACCCAAGCATGCTTCTGCTATTGTGCTTTCTCAAACGCTTCACGCCTGTCCGTCCCTACGCTGGTCCATATACTCTGCTTGTTATCTCAGATGGTAATGATCGGTAATGATTCTTTCTTTTTCGTGTCTGAAAAGTTGCGGTTGGAGCAGGTATTTCTTTGTCTCCTAACCATGCTCTGTTTTGTATACAGTTACACTATGTCATTAAAGGTTTTCACGCATCGCAATACCAAGTTAAACGCCAGGCCAGCCAAAACCGCACGCTTTGACAGTACTTTACAAAGACGTGTGGGTCTGGAACAATATTATTTCTTCCTGATTTTAGATAGTTGATTGACGGGCGGATTAACCAATCAGAGACACGCACGGTCCGTTCAGGTCGAAAGAAACACAGCTGCTTAAAAGGCGCATTTTACACTATTTTCTGATCTGTGTTTTAATGTTTCCTCATTTTGAACATACCTGGAGTTGTGTTTTGTTTCATTCACACATTTAACGCACAATTCCCGCAACATAGAGCATCATAAACAATTACTCGAACGTGTGAATGAAACAAAACACAACTCCGGGTATGTTTTTGAAGAGGTAAAAACAGTTTAGCATGGCTTAAAGCTCTCAAGAGTCAATTTTGCGTGCTGTAGGACCTTTAAAATAAATTCAAATTAATACAAAGGCTGTAAAAATTCAGCAAGCAAAGCACTAAACTGTATCTGAAATAAAAGAAGTTATAGGTTTGGTTCTGAACAATCAACATTTCACCAGAGATTCAGTGTCATACATTTACTTATCTGACCAAAAGATTCCTAAAAAGCTACGCAAGTCCATTCCCAAGTTCCTCCTGAGAGTGAAAGCTGGTACTAAGGATCAGGAATTACAAAACTGCTGTTGTCTGTGCTTGAGCAATCTGATGTTTAGATTTGGTGACTAAATCCTCCTCGTCTTTGCAGATATTTCTTCGCTGTGCTGGCCATCCTCACAGTCCTGGGAGTGCTCAATGGCCTGGTGCTCCTGCCGGTGCTACTCTCATACTTTGGGCCATATCCAGAGGTAAGTTATGCATAAAAAATATACAAAATGGATTCTTGTGAAGTTTAAGTTATGTTATAAAGTTGTTACCTCATTAAAAACATACTTGGAGTTGTGTTTTGTTTCATTCACATGTTTGAGTAATACTTTCTCATTAGTCTGTCTACATCTCCAAAGCTCAAATTGCTCTGTTCCACTTTGTGATGTTATGAAGTGGTAGTTTTCAAGCTAACAGCTCCTTTTACCTTTAGTTCAGAGGAAATGGGCAATTCCAGGGCTGAAATTAGTGAAGTTGAAGGTGTATGGAAACACAGTGAAGGGTTTTCTGTTTGAGAGCAGAACTGCCCTCCAATCTGACCTGGATCTTGGCCTTGTGGTGTCACCTGCTTGTGTTTAATGCCATACTGAGGAAGATTTCATGCAAAACGAACACATCACCATGGAGATGAGCAGTAGAAACGTTACATAGTGGACCTTGAAATCAGTTAAATAATCTTGTCTCTCAGGTCTCTCCGGTGGATGGACGCAGTCGCCTGCCCACTCCAGATGCCCCTCCCCCTGTGGTGCGTTTCTCCGTGCGCCCTCAGCCCCACGCCACCGGGGGCAGCACCCACGCGTCAGGGGCCACGTCGGACTCCTCGGACTCAGAGTACAGCTCCGTCAGCTCAGCGTCTGCGACCAGCCAGGGGCCCCCCTCACATGGGGTACACATAGACAACAGGAGGGGCCCCAGGAGCAGGCACAGGCAGCAGGACCCTTCAGCGTATACTATATCCTCAGTAAGTACCAAGGTTTAAGTATGTGTCTGTTAATAAATATAAGTTAATACTATTAAATATGCACTATATAGACTGGAGAATACTGACAGGTCAGAACTGACACATCATTTGTGATTTTTACTGTAGTTGAAAGCCAGTAGAAATGTTCTACAATATAATATCACTTTTCTGATCAGAGATGATTTCCATGTTATGAGACACTGTAATTCATCCTGTCGTTTTCCTCCACAGAGTGTCTCTCCTCAGGGCTGTGATTCAGGGCCTCACTCTGGGGCCCCTCAGTGGAACAGGGATGCCAGAGACTCTAAGAGCCACAGACATGCTCCGCCTTCAGCCCCGCCCTCAGCTCCACCCCCAGCCCGCCCGCGCATGGACGCTTTTGAAACTGCTACTGAGGCTGGGGGCCATAGAGAACACTTATCGGGCCCCAGAGCCCTCTCCTCACATCACCTCCAGCCCATCACCACAGTAACAGCCTCAGCCTCTGTTACCGTGGCTGTCCACCCCGCCCCACCCGCAACCTCCTCTTACCCATCATACACTGCAACGGACAGTTACAGCTCAGCCAGCTCCCGGGCGCCTGAGAGCACCTTCCACGACCCCCATGTTCCTTCAAACCCTCAGTCCAGGGTCCGAGGGTCCCGGGGAGCTCGAGGAGCCAGAGGGGCCAGAGGAACTAGAGGGGCCAGGGGGCCCCGGGCTGAGGCCATGGAGCTGCAGGACCTGGAGGCAGGGGACCACAGCAGCAGACCAGTCAGCTGAGGTGAGGCCTGTTTCCTGTGGTCAGACTTAAACTAACCTGACAGAAAAGCAGCTCTGGTTGAACTTAAGATGAGGTTTAGATGAGCACTCATGAGGTGTGCTGTGTTTTGTGTTTCAGTTGTGCTGATGGACGTCAGAACGGCCAAAGATGGGTGTTACTCAGCAGTGAGCCTTCAGAGGAAGCTGCCAGTGTTGCCGTCATGGTGCTCATTCTTACTGTAACACAGTGGACTATTGTCATAGATATTTCTATCTATATTTAAAGTGTACACATATGTAAATATGAAAAGAAAGTAGCTATAATTTAGGAGCTGTACAACTCCTCATAAAGACTGGGGCTGCCATTTTATATAATGTGTGCGTGTGTGTATGTATGTATGTGTGTGTGCGCGTGTGCATGTGTGTATGCATGTGTGTATGTATGTGTGTGTGCATGTGTGTATGCATGTGTGTATGCATGTGTGTATGTATGTGTATATGTGAGAGAAAGGTTACTGTTCTTCACTGTGGATCTGTGCCATTTAAACCTTCATTCAGACAGAACCTGAGCGTCACTGCTGCTCAGACATGATAAAAATACTATAAAAGTCTATGCAAATATCTCTTCTAAACACCTGCCCACAGTGTGAGTGACTGAGCCTCCATCAGACCCCCACATGGGGGTCCACTGGTCACAGGGCGATACATGGATGCCTGTTTACATGTGAATGAATGATTGTTTTGTATAAAGGTACGCATGGTTAAATATGAATTTATCACAAACCTGTGGTAGTTATAAATCAATACTGTTAACTTGACATGCTATGCGTGCTATTTAAGACGAGAAAATATGAAGACATTTTGGGCTTTTCATTTTGATTCTTTTAGTTGCTTCTGCATTGAACCTGTTTCTCCTCAGCTCAGTATCACTGATGTTTTTAGTCATGTACAGTTTTACCTTAGCAGGTCCACCTCACAAATGTTTTTACAGGGATTCTCTACAGGGTCCACATGGGGCCCTCACTGCGCCCCCTGATGGCTGTGTCTAGTATAAGCTAAATTCTGACCATATACTGTACATTCAGTTCAATAAGGCACTTGACTGCATCAAAGTCCACTCACAGATTCTCTCCTTCAGAAGTTCTGCTTTTCCTCTGTATCCAAGTATAAGCTGAGCTGTGTGCAGCCTCCTGGCCCCAGTGTTACTGTACAGTGTGTGTCACACACACACACACACTGGTCCTGGACGGGCCTCTGTCCCGCTGACCACTCATAGCATCAGTCATGACAGGTCAAGGGTCAGAGTGAACATGTGACACTCGGCCTGTGGAGATGTGCACAGTTGTGTTTGTGTTAGCTGCCTTTAGCCTCCCTCTCTACTCAGATACACCTACATCACTCTGATACTCTCCTCTAGTGTCGGTAATACTAAAGTTTCACTCTCAGTCTCAATACCAATGAAAACGACTTCATATTCAAAATGAATTACATTACCCCATTTTATTGTTTAACACTCTTGTTAAACAATAAAATGTATGTTTAGGAACAGGAAAAGTAAACCTTAATAGTTCCTTTAATGTTGCCATGTGGTCTAAATCTAGTTCTGATATAGAACTACCAAATCAAAGCAATTTTATTCAGGAAAATATTTGTTTTCCCAGTATCATTCTTCAAAGTCGTATCTGGTATAATTTTTCTGAAGCCTCTCCTCTTGTCCTCTCTTCTTCTCTTCTCACAAATGTAGCTGCTCCTAGACCACGTCTGTCTGTCAAACCATGTCGCGTCCGCTGCTTGCATGAGTAGGTTTTGTGTTTGTTCCTCCCTATGTCACATTGGCAATTATGGAGAGAATCATAGCTGGCAACTATTTTATCATTTTTAATATTTTTTTTTTGTTTTTGAGGTTCAATTTCAATATTTATATTTTTGTAATATAAAATGTTTTTTTTCTGTCATTCTTGTTGTGATGCCAGTGGTTAACAAATGCAGGGATTATGATGTCTATTGAAAAACACTATTACAGTTTATTGTTTTGCATAATGGAGTTTGATTTGTATAAAGTGCTTACTAATGTTAAATAGGAGAAAGAGTATATAACACTACATTACAGGTGTCATCATAGCTCTTAGAAGATTGAAGTCCGATTCAGTGGTTCAGACTCGGTTGGCTTGGATGTATGCTGTTTTCAGTTACAAAGATAAATGTATGCCATATAATTTATTTATATGAAAATTTATTTTTGTAGTGTACATAGTAGCGGTCAAGGTATTTGACAGAAGTATATTTTTAAAGAGTTTATATGTAATGCTATTCCATAACAGAAAAGGTTAAAGGTTAAAGGTACACACTCTCATTGCTAAGCTCTTGTGGACAACATGGACACCTCCGATCAGTATTAGCCCACTAGCTGTCACTGTGGGTTTGTCAAGGCTAGCCATGAAAGTAGACTATGTACTAGCTCTCTAAATATTAATGTTCAAACACTGATAGAATTCTAACATAAAAATATAACTTATTTGTCTTTTTTGTTCATACCTTTAATAAATGAACTCTTGAAAAGATATCGATTCAGTTGTTTTCATTGTTTGTTCTATTCACTGTCTTACAGTTGGGTTTTAAATAGATGTGAAAAATGTATTTTGGCGTTCAAGTTTCTGCTTTCTTCCAGTCTGCAGAAATTCTCAAAACACACCAAGACTGTGCTGATGTGCTTAAATCTCAATTTTTTCAGTAAGTACATCTGGGAAACGGCAGCACGGTGGCTGAGTGGCAACACTCACAGCAAGAAGGTTGCGGGTTCGATCCCCGGGTCGCCCGGGCCTTTCTGTGTGGAGTTTGCATGTTCTCCCCGTGTCTGGATGGGTTTCCTCCGGGTACTCCGGTTTCCCCCATCAACCCAAAACATGCAGCACCCCTATGAACTAACATCAAGGACCATGTTGTCCACCCTCCTGTGGGCTCACCACCTGCAGAGGGGTTCATGGGGGGGTCAGGTGCTATGAGTATTGGGCAGCAAACTGCCCCCGCGACCCAGCCGGATTAAGCGGGAGAAGATGGATGGATGGACATCTGGGAAACTCCTACATTGGTAAAGTATATAGTCTGGTATAGTTGCATACATTTTTGTTTTTTTTACCGAAATAAGTTTTACGTGTGCAACAATATACATGTGTATTTGCTTTTGAGTAGTCAAAGCATATAAAATATACATAAAGAATACATTTTTAATTGCAAGTAAAACTTTTTTTTCCAAATTCAATACATAGACTGTAAAGAAGTCATATAAATATACATAGACTATATTTATTTGTCTATACAGCCTATGGTTCAATAAGAGTAACTTCATTTGCATTTACGAGCCTCACACCAAGTACCATCACAATCCAAGTACAACCACATCTGTTGCTAGTGAATATTTTCAAAGATTCTGCTTGTCTCTTTAGAAATGCTAAACCTTTGCCTGCAATGTTCCCCAGTACGGCATTAAACGTCTCCACAGCGACAAGCAGGGGTCGACGCCAGGCCAGGTTACAGGTTCAATTTGCTGGAGAGGAGACCCCACTCACAATATGAACGCTTGTATTTCAGGGTATTTTTGAGCAAATGCAAGAGATAAATTAAATACCATAAGGTGGAACATAGCAAGACATCTCCACAGAGACAAGCGTAGCACAAAAAGTTACATATTACACCTTTAAACCAGCATTCTAGTAAAGTAAACCAAGTATAACAAGGTCTACTTCATGGCTAAAATAAGTCTAAATACTACAGATTTGCTCGTATTGTTGGTAAAATAAAACAGATGATTCAAACCCACATATCTGCTGTTATTTATTAGACATCGCTGCAGGTAAACATGACCTTCCAGGCTTCCGTACCCCTCATCCCACTTCCCCTCTCTCCCGGCTCGTCCCATCTCACATCTGGATCTCGCCCCCTCCCCCAAAGGCCCACCCAGCCCCGCCCCCTGCCTCCACTCCCTTGGCCCGCCTGATTTTGATTGACAGCTTTATGGACTGCAAGGAAATTGGTTGTAGTTACAATACAGCCAGTCTGTTCGGAGTAATGAAAAGGGGCATGTGGTCTACAGCGTGCGTCCCGGGACAGAGAGACGGCTACGGAGGGAGAGGAGATAAAGCCCAGGACTGCATGGGTGGCACACATTTGTTTTGCCCGGAAAGTTTTACAGTATGGCATTAAACATGGGCCATTCCAGGAAAAGCAATAACTTATCTATGGTGCAAGCAGGTGGCAGGCCAGGAAAAGTCTCATAATGCTGCTTTAATGAAGGGTAGCTTACTGAAGGCCTTCTTGTTTTTCCATATTCAGTATTTTAACTGTGGTACATTGAAAAACAAGAATAATGCATTATACTTGTATTTTAAAGGTGCACTGCGTATAATATAACCTGTTTATCTCCATGGAAATGTCACTGGTTTGTCTACAATGTTCCACAGTGTCGATAAAAAACTAGTTATCATAAGAGACACAAGCAGGTTACAGCACTACACTACAGTTCATTACAGTTCAGATCTGTGGAGAGTCGCCCCTATTTACATAAGGAATTACTGCATTTTTGAGCAATAGAAACACCCGTAATGAATATGTTTAATGTTGCACCATGGAACATTCCAGGTAAAGAAATAACATCTCCATGGAGACAAGTAGGTAGCGGGTCCTCCACCAGAAATGTTGCTCAGTGCACCTTTAAACAAAAATATGTAACCCACTACTAAAGTCTAACCCACTCAATTAAAACACTGTCTAATACTTTACTAAATACTAAAACAATAAATACTAATAAAATACAATACTAAATACAATCAATCAATTAAACACTGTCCCACTTTAACTGGAGGCTTTTAATTGTATGTTTTAATCATATTTAATTTGTTTATGTCATTGTAAGTCGACCTTGAGTTAGGTTAGGCTGCTTTATTTATACCTGTGGATAAATTTGTTTTGCACATTTGAGAGGCTGGTCCCACATTTCACATTTCACTCATCCACACTCCACACAATAAACCAACTAAAAACACAATTACAAATAAAGTCTAACAGTGCTCCAGTGCAGAATGGTTTTGTTCCATAAATAAATTAATTCATCTCACTTAGCTAAAAATCATAGTAAATATCAACTATATCAAAAACCTGATAAATAAATATGGAACAAAGCTCCTTTTAAAACGATTTGTTCTCGATCTTGGGACTAAAATCTCTGACCAGAGGGAAGTAGCTGAAACTCTGAATTTAGAGGATGTTGCACGTCATTTAAAATATTCTGGGGCATCCGTTGTCGTGTGTACAGGGAGTCCAGGCTGCCTTACTCACCCATTTAGGTAAGGTTTATTTATATAGCGCTTTACACAGACACGTGTCCCCAAAGTGCTTTACACAGCATTTTACAGAGCATTCTTCATTCACTCCATACCCGGTGGTGGTAAGCTACTGTTGTAGCCACAGTTGCCCTGGGACAGACTGAAGGAGGCGCGGCTGCCAAGCCAAGCGGCGCCAACGGTCCCTCCGACCACCACCAACACTCACTCACACAACTTTCACTCCCACAGTGCATGTTTTGAGTTGATGGGGGAAACTTGAGCCCGGAGGAAACCCATCCAGACACGGGGAGAACATGCAAACTCCACACAGAAAGGCCCAGGTGACCGGAGGATCAAACCCGCAACCTTCTTGCAGTGAGGCATGAGTGCTAGCCACTCAGCCATCGTGCCGCCCATTTAATCAACTGAAGTGTCCAGAAAGGCATCTAATAAATAAAATGTGTTATTATTACTATTTCTACACTGAGTTGGGATCGATGGTTTGCGTGTGCGCAGTCCTCTAAAGACCCACATGTCTCGTGCAGTCTGTCAGAGCGGAGAGGTACATCCTCCCGGCGATGGGGGGCGATGGTGAGCATGGGGAGTCTTCTCTGTCCTCATAGGTGGTATAAAGAAGTGGACTAAGGGAGCGTGGCGTCAACGAAAACGTTCGGCTCCAGTCAAATTAAGCTCACTGAGGCTAGCAGTTATAGGAGCAAATATGAATTTGTTCCCCCGAAAAGTTACATAGTGCACCTTTAAACCAGCATTTTAAACCAACATTTTAGTCTAATGTGGCTTATGGTTTCCTTGATTGATTTTACTGTTCTGTATCTTTGTATATTGTTGTATTTTGGCTTATATTGTGTTTCTTTTCTCCTATTGTGGAGTAGTTTGTGTACTTGGTCTGTGAAAATGGCTGTATATTAAAAAAAAATTATAATAATCTTTATCTTTCAAAAGGTCCCAGCTGGCTGAAGTTTGGCCCAGCTTAGTTTGAACATTTTAAAAACGCTAATGTGAAAGCAAATGGTTCTGACGAGTGAAACCAAATACCTTCTTTTTTTAACTGTCTGCATAAACAAAAATATTTTAAAAATGTGTAAAATAAATAATTCCTTTTGGCTGTAAAGTTCTTTCAGTTATCACATATTGAGTTGCGTTTACATACTCAACACACCCTTGCACACGAGATCTAAAATGACAAAGGCCAAAGTGATTTCCTGATTGTAATTAAACATCATAATCCACATCATATGAGCAGAGCACAGAGGAGTACAGGAGCCCGAGTGCTTTCCAAGGCTCTGCTCAGCGTCACCACTCAAGTCTATTTGTCTAAATCTGCTCTGTATCAACAACCCCGCGATGCTTCGGACTCATTTATTTTCTGGGAGAATGTGTAAATCCGGCCTCGCGTTTGGCAGCGCCGCGGAGGTGTTCGCAGATTTATCACGTTGCGGGGACTCAAATCTTTACACACTTTCAAATCGTGGGGGGTTTATTTACCTGGCCAGTCAGAACCACAACATATACAGGAGAATTCGCCCGATTTTAGGCTGCGATTTGCGTCTCCCGGAGTTCGGGAAGGCGCGACCAGGTGTTTTTGTGTGCGATTTTGAAGCCGCTGTGCTCCTCATGTGTGTAGTGTCCCTGTCAGATCGTAACCACCAAACTACAGCCAATAAAACAGAGCGTCAGGGGCAGAGGAGCGACGGACACAGAGGAGCAAGATTCAAAGTCAGGAAAAAGCGAAAATAATGAGAAAAGTTGTCCATTTAAACTGCAGCATCTCATCCACATTATCCATAGAATTAATCCTCCGTAAATAATAACACCCAGTCGACAAAACAGCACTATTAATCCAGTTTGAGGCGTTCTTTAGAAGTAAAAAGGCGAGATAGTTCCTCACGTGTGTCCGTTTACACCCACATAGCGCACGGATCTAGGTGAAGCTGCAGATTAGCGATAGTGACTCTACTTCCTGTGGACTTTATCGCTTAACTTTCTGTGCATTAAAAATCACGTATCTGAAGTATTGCACCACATTTCACAAATAATAAAACAGTTTTGACTTGCATTTCAACTAGAAGCGCATTGACGTTTTACTCTAGGAAGGAAACCGCTGACGGGATCGCGCTCCCAACTTTCGATTGTGGTCCGCAGACATATCCCGCTGCGTCTTTTGCGATCAGAGACGTAAAATCTCACAAGATTCTCTTTGTGTTTGTGGTGTCCACGTTTTGTCGCACGTTTAAACATCATTTAAGACAGAAAAAACCTGTAGTGTGTGGCGGCCTTTACTGTGAGAGGACTTGCATCTCCACAAACCTGACTCCTGCTGACTCACTCGCTACTTGTTTCAATAGAAATATCCAAAGTATGATTTTTAGCTTTCTAGTTTCCAGGTGGTGACATGCCATCTCCAGTGCCTTTAAGGATAGGTTTAGGTAAGAAGTAACTATGAATATGTGGTTTCTGTCTGTAGGAAATTAATTTAAGCCAATGTAAGGTCCCTAAGAAGCATGGAAATCGGACATATGTGTGCAGTGTGTGTGTGTCCTGCTGTACATGTCAACACGGCAATCCCTCTTATACACCGAGGCTGAGCTCCGCGGCAGTCGATGATGGACAGAGCTTTCAGGAAACAGAGGAGCGATGGAGGAGGAGAGAAGCAGGGAGAAAGACACTCAGAGGAGATGAAAGAGGAGAGGTTCAAATCTGCTCACACTGTCCAGCTCTGGTTGAAGCGGAGCGGCTTTTGCAGCTTGGCCCTTGACGGAAAGAACTGAAATATTGATTGAAGTTGTGCGCAGTGGAAGCTGGTTACATTTTTATTGAGCTTTTCTATCTCCAGGTGCTTTTACAATCCCACATTTCCCTCATTCCTCCTTCACCCTCCACCCCTCCACAAAGCTAAGATAAACAGATAAGTCTAGAGATTACAACATGACAATCCCACAATAAATAAGTGAGTCTAACTGTGACATAACGCTCTTTATTTACTACTAACTGAAAGAGTAAACTAAGAGATTACTACCATGACTCTTTCATAACTCTTTCTATCTAGCTCTATACTATCTTTCATAACTCTCTATACTAACTATAATAACTACTACAGAGAAAAAAGGAAAATAGAGGAAGAACAACAAAAAAAAGAACACATATATACATTATGACACGACATCACAACCGGGAGGAGGAGTCAGAAAAGCCGCCTCAGTGTTTGAATTTTCAGAAAATGCGTTATTCCAATCTGCAAAGTCCCGTAATCCTGGTTCCGAATAGATAAATCCTCTGTGTCCGAAGAACGCGCAGGTTCTTGTGAAAGTGTCAATTTTGTTAAAAGACCAATTTATCGAATCCATAGTTCATTTAGTTCTGGAGAGCAGAGCGAGGAATAAGACACTTTAGACAAGACGAGACTTAGAAACAAAGCAGTGTCTTGCCCAAGGACACAGCAGTTTACACCTACGGGAGCTAGAATTGAACCTGCATCTGTTGCTCTATTTGACTTTAAAAATGCAACATCTGTCTCTAAGTAAGATACTGCCAACAGCCACGGAGAGAGATTATACACTATTATACACGGTAATATATTACTGCAGAATGTAAATCATGAAGAACACGTCAGTTTGTAGTGACAAGAGAATTGATAGTTCAAATCTTATACAATCAATCAATAAAACGTTATTTCTAGAGCACCTTCCAACAGCCAAAGCCGACCGAAGTGCTGTACAACAATAAAACAAGATAAAAAACCATAAACATCATACACATATGTATTATCGATATGTATTGTGTAATCCCCGTCTCCAATCTACAAACTGGTAGGATCTTTCTGTTTTTTCTCCTTTGTTATCCAGACTCGGATTTTTTGGATCATTTTGCGTTGAACAATTTTTTTGCCTAATCTGGATAATTTGTGTTGAACCTTTGCATTTTCGTTTGCATTGAAACTCAACTGAGGATTACAAAACCTCCCAAACGAACTTGGAACTAATCAAAGTAAAAATCTTTGATGCTAAACTTGAAAAGGGACTTGAGCTAAGGGTTTGTCTGTTTTTTGTGCTCTTTTGCCACACTGGCATTTATTCCCATTATTTATTTTGTTTGTTTTCCCTGTACATTCTCAATTTATTTAATATATTCAGTTAAACTTATTTCTGTCTCCTGTGTGTTTCATTCTCCCCAAGCTCCCATAACGAATCTGGTTTTCCTGTCAGTCACATGCATCCCATTGTAATAACTCAGCCTTAACATTTTAGCGTCCCCAACTTTTAGGTTAGCGCTACATCGTTACAATTGACACATGTATTATTAATGCCATTGTGTCCTTTGGCAAGACACTTCACATCCAAAGCACATATCACAACCGGTAGACTGTCCATTTACACTCGGTTCATTTGCACATTTTTAAGTTTGTGGTGTCTGCAGGTTCAAGTAGTTGGTGGCATCACAAATGACTGATTACACCTGACTGCAGGAGCGGAGTTTCACCCCTCACTTCCCCTTTAGTTGTTCAGTTTTCCATCTCTATTTAAAATGTGACTGTGGATGGGGTTTAGCTGTGTAGTCCCACTTTAATTTCATTTCTTTCGACTCCGATTACGAGGCATATGTGGTGACCCATCTGCATACATACATTTTGCACTATACCACAGTGATGGACCAGTGCCAGTGGAATCACAAGCATTTTTATGGCCACACATTCTCCTTTAATAGACATGTGTTTCCAAACAATCCTGGAGCATATTTTACAATGTACAGCTCTCCAGGAATCCTGCAAGACACATCGACAGGGAGAGAGAGGGAAGAAAGAGAGAGGAGAGACAGGGAAAGAGAGAGAGAGAGAGGGGGAAGAGGTCCAACAAATATCCAAATGATAAAGTGGCTTGTGCAGACCGCTGGAGAGATTTCAATAAGACTTTGCAGTTTAGTCGAATAGATATGAAAAGGATCTTAATTTAAAAGCAATAACTAGAAGCACAGGAAACTGGAAACAATTTTTTCATGTCAAGTTAAACACACATTTTCTACACACATCTGTTGTTCAAAAGTTATATAAAAGTTATTTTACTCTTAGGCCTATATCAGCTAATCGATGCAAGTTGTTTGTAACTTATAATTCATCCTCCAACAAAGAAGACTTTAAAGAAGATATATGTGCTATAATATGGATCATTATGTTATATTTTGCACATATTAAATCTCAATAATAATCTAAAATAACTTAATAAAACAAATCCGCTGACATTAGAAAACTGCAGTGCCCAATAGAAGCAGATGTCGCCGTGAACGTCGTCTCCAAGAGTCTGCTCCTGCTGATAGCTGCACATCACACTAGTGAGTTCAGTTTATACCAAGACGACCATGCAGCACATGTCCAAACCTACGCATATCACCGATTAAGAAAACAAAATCGAAGAAAAAGTTGATACAGAGGGGTGGGCCTGTACCAGTGGTGCTGAAAATGGGGGTTGATCGACAAAACGCTATGTTAAAGATGACTCAAACATGCATGAATTACTCCAAGCACAACTCTGAGACAGTAAATGAGAAAGGGAAACAACAGGCACAGGACAGGATCTCATGCCACAAGATCTCGCAAGATTGTGCACACAGGAGAAAAATTATATCGTGCCATTTACCCCACGATGTCTTAGCATTTGCTTTGGCCAAAAAAGGGTGAAAAGCTGCTGAGTTACATTTTGAGAGGCCATAGTATAAAAAAGCAGTGATAGAATGACAGCAGAAATAGATTAAAAATGTGAACTGAACTACATTATTTAGTTATTATAAATTGTGTCAAAATCTCATCATTGTCTCAGTCTCTTCCCTCTTTGGATGAGCTGCACATGTTCCCGCTGCCTCAGTAACACTAAATCCATCCGGAAAGTCCCATCACACCCCAGTCACAAACTGTATGAACTGCTCCCATCAGGCCGGAGATACAGGTCCATAAACACCAGGACAAACAGACGACAAAACACTTTTTACCCAGCAGCCATTAGTTTACTAAATGGGGCCACTAAAGCGTAGTTTTTACATTTTTATTTTATTTATTTTATTTATTTTATTTATTTTATTTATTTTATTTATTTTATTTATTTTATTTATTTTATTTATTTATTTTATTTCATTCATTATAAAAAAAAAAAAGAGGCTTTTTTTGTTTTACATGACAGTACAATATCAGAATGAAAAGGAGCAGAGAGAAGAATACATCTTATATTTTCTGCCCCTTTTTACAAAAAATATATTTACTTTTCACAGTTGATTTCTGGTTTAGCATCTTAATTTAACTAAAATTTGTCATAAATGTTTTCATCTAATGTTTAACTTTGCCACTATCTCAGTTTACAGTTTCATAATTATTTAATACACTTGATTTAACAAGTTTTTTAAATATATTAAGCGATTTTGATGAATGTGGAAGTGTGTGGCCGGGACATGCGTGGGTGTGTGAGGCTGTTAGGCACTTTTTATGTACTGTACATAGTGTCTGTATATTTGTATCTTTTTACCGTTTTACCATTTCATTACCTTTGCACTGAACGAGGAATACACTTAATTTCGTTGTATTTGTTACGATGGCAAATAAAGATATTCTGTTCTATTTTATTTTATTCTATTCATGGACACAATCTCGTGCCTTGTCTTGCGGGAATTCTCTCTCGTCCCATAGGAAACAACTATAACATGATTAAAAGTACTGAAAAGTTTTAAAAAGTTGCATTAGATCTCCTTTAATATTAGTCGAATGAACTGATTTAAGAAATAACTCACTGTAAACCACCTGATATGTCAGACAGTATTAAAGGTTTGACAATAACTCACTTTAAACTGGTCACATCGGGCCAAAGACAAAGGGAAAGTCGAGGAGTTTTCGGCGGTGGTTCAGAGCTGGATCGGGAGAGGGGTGAGAAAGGGGGGAGAGGAGGAGGAGGAGGAGGAGGGGGGGGGGGGAGTGGAGGAGAGTGAGAGAGGGGAGGGGGTGAGTGGTGGGTGGGAGTGTTCGTCTGAGAGTAATTAGAATGACTGATGTTGTTTACTCCCATTTCCCCTCGCATCATTTATTCTGGATTTGTGAAGAAACCAGTCACCCCCTTTTTTTTCTCCTTCTCTCCCCACTTCTCCCTACCTCTTTCTTTCACCATATGCCTCTCTCTCCTTCTTTCTTTTTCTCTCCTTCCCTTTCTCTCTCTCTCTCACCCTCTTTCCCTCCCTCTGTCCCCCTTTCTTTCTCTATCTCTCCCTCCATCTCCTTTCTTTCTCTCTCCCTTTCTGTCTCTCTCGCTGTTTGTCCCTTTTTCTTTCTCTCTCTCTCTCTCTGTCTGTATCGCTCTTTCTCTTTCTCCCTTTCTTTCTCTCTCCCTTTCTCTCTCTTTCCTGCTCTTTGTCCTTTTTTCTTTCTTTCTTTCACTCTCTCACTCCCCCTTTCTTTCTCTCTCCCTTTCCCCCTCTCACTCTTCATCCCTTTTTCTTTCTCTCTCTGTCCCTGTTCCTTTCTCTCTTTCTCTCTCCCACTCTTCGTCCCTTTTTCTTTCTCTCTCTCTCGCTCTCTTTCTCTTTCTTTCTCTCCCTCCCCCTTACTTTCTCTCTTTCCCTTTCTCTCTCTCCCCCTCTCTTTATCCCTTTTTCTTTCTTTCTCTCTCTCCCTTCCCCTTTCTTTCTCTCTTTCTCTCGCTCACTCCCCCTTTCTTTCTCTCTTTCTCTCGCTCACTCCCCCTTTCTTTCTTTCTCTCTCACTCCCCCTTTCTTTCTCTCTCCCTTTCTCTAGCTCTCTCCCACTCTTTGTCCCCTTTTCTTTCTTTCTCTTCCTCTTCCGCTCTCCCTTCCCCTTCTTTCTCTCTCTTTCTCTCCCACTTTACGTCCCTTTCTCTTTCTCTCACTCCTTCTCTTTCTCTCTCTCTCTCCCTCTTTCCCTCTCTTTGTCCATTTTTCGTTCTCTCCCTCTCGCTCTCTCTCCCGCTCTTTGTCCCTTTTTCTTTCTTTCTTTCTCTTTCTCTCTCCCGCTCCTTGTCCCTTTTCCTTTCTCTCTCTCTCTCTTTCTCTCTCCCACTCCTTGTCCTTTTTCTTTCTCTCTCTCTCTCTCTTTCTCTCTCCCACTCTATGTCCCTTTTTCTTTCTCTCTCTCTCTTTCTCTCTCCCACTCTTTGTCCCTTTTTCTTTCTCTCTCTCTCTTTCCCTTTCTTTCTCTCTCTCTCCCCCTCTTTGTCCATTTTTCGTTCTCTCCCTCTCGCTCTCTCTCTCGCTCTTTGTCCCTTTCTCTTTCTTTCTCTCTCTCTCCCTCCCTTTGTCCATTTTTCGTTCTCTCCCCCTCTCTCTCTCTCCCGCCCTTTGTCCCTTTTTCTTTCTCTCCCCCTCCTCCCTCTTCCTCCTCTCCCTCTCTCCGTCCCTCTGTGTTGCAGATGAATCCTGAAGCTGTTCCAGATCATGTCATAACGTCTGTTCTCGACTCACATGTCAAACTTTCACCCTGCTGGAGTTTGATTTCTGAACAAATGTGTACGGAATATGTGGGAGAGATGAATACTTAGCAACCGTGGCACAGAAACGTATATTTATTCAATTACAGGTGGTTTTATAGCTCAAAAATACCAACAAAAACAAGTGTCCCGTACCTGCTGTAATTCAGTTTTGTACAACTTTATGATTCCTTAAAATTGTTCAGAATTTTGGAAGAAGAATGACCTGTTTTCAGCACTGTGGTTAAGTAACTATACTATCTCCTTACAGCACGAAGGTTTCAGGTTCGACTTCTGGGCCAGATCAGGACTTTCTGTGTGGCGTTTGCATGTAATTTTATATTTAATACTAATTTTTAATACTCTTTTATTTTGACTTTTACATATACATTTATACAGTTATGTCTTATTTCACACCTGTCTCTTGCTACTTGCTACTCTTGCTTTTTTGCTACTTATTTAGAATTTATTATTATCATTTATATTTTTTCTCTTTGTTATTATATTATGATGTGTGAGCTACTGAGTCCAAATCATTTCCCTTGTGGATCAATAAAGTTTGTCTAAGTCTAAGTCTTTCCATGTCTGGGTGGGTTTCCTCCATCAAACGAAAATCCGAACCTCTAGCCAAAGTAATCCTGACCAAACCTAGTTCAAGATCTGGAGATGGGTCCCTGGGCTCACTGCTCCTGACAGGTGTAACCCAGAGCGGCACTGAAGGATGGGTCAAATGCAGAGGACAAATTTCAATACACAGACAATAACGTGTTGAGGAAACAAAATCCACAACCTGGAAAAGTGCCTTCATTCCTTGTTTCAACCTTCTTGCCCTTCTCCAATGTCATCCCATCACAATCTTTGACTTTTAGCCATTCGTCTGTTGACCATTTCATATAAATGCACTCTCTATGCCCTCTTTTCCTTACCAAATTGTAGCTACGTGCCATGACCATTCTCTCCTCTCATCATTTCTCTTCTGCAGCAGTCCTCAGCCTTTTCATCTCCATCTTCCCTTCCCCAATAGTGCCAAATCTGTCTCTTTCAAGCTTGGAGCCATGGGGATATCATTGCTTTGTCTGAAATGGTTCACAGTATGGCGTTAAACCTATCTATCGTCATGGAGACAGGTCAGATCTGGGGACGGGCAACGCCGCTCACGGTCAGAATCCCTGTTTTTGGTATTTTTGAGCCGTAAAACCACCTGTGACTGAGTAAAGTAAGGGAGAGCTGTTTAATGTCACACCATATCCATACATATCCATAGAAACAAGCAGATGACGGACCCCCAACCAAAAAGTTACACAGTGCGCTTTTCATGCACGGCGGGCTCTACCTGCCGGGGTCTTTGCACCGTAGTCTCAATAAACTTCCAATCTCACCTCGGTCATTTGTCTGTGTAAGTCTGTCCTGGTTGAAATAACAGTATATCTGAGGAGGGTCTTTCCTTTCTGGTGATGGTCAACGCTTCGGAATTCGCTAATGATCTGCCCATTCATCGAGGGAAAGGAGAGGAGAGAGAGGGTGAATTTTTCTTTCCTCTTCCATGTGTGCTTATTGATTCTGGCACCATGACAGAGGCCTAATGAGGAACAGGGCTGGAGGAGAGCGCCGAGGACCCAGAGGGAGGCTACATACAAGCTCTCTCTCTTTCTTTTTCTCTATCTGTCTTTCTCTTGCTCTCTTTTCCCTCTTCCTCTCACTAAATCTATCAATCCCTGTTTCTCTCTCTTCTTCTCCTCGTCCATCGCTCTCTTTTAGACTCGGTTGCACTTTTTCATCCGTCTCCCTCTTTCTCTTTTCTGTTCATTCTCTCGTAGTCCATCCACTCTGCCTCTCTTCTCTATCTCTCTGAATCTATCAATACCTGTTTCTCTCTTTCGTTCACTCTCTCTTATCCCATCCATTCCTCCCTCTTCTCTCTCTCTTTTTATCTGCCTTATCGCACTCATCTCAAATATGACCACTTGACTCTCCAAAATGATGGAAGTTGCCAGACCGGAGCCGTACGTGTCAGTGGTTCCAGCGGTTTGACAATTTTGTGTTATTTTTTAAATTGTTTTATTTGTGCTTTCGGTTCAGCTATACCCCTGACAGATTTCCCTTCGTGGAGTAATAAAGCTCTGTTTCATTGTTTTTTTTGGGAGATGCAGATTCCTAGCTTCCTGGCAGCCTGGTGGTTGGTTAGAAAGGGGAGAGAGTTCAGCATCCTAACAGCCTGGTGGATGAAGCTGTTAGTGAATCTGGTGGTGCAGTAACAGAGGCACCTGTACCTCCCCCCAGAGGGCAGGAGGCTGAACAGATTGTGTGTGGGGTGACTTGTATCACGCACAATTGTGATGGTTTTGCGGGTGAGACGGGTGGTGTATATGTCTTGCAGGGAGGGGAGTAGTGCACCAGTGATCTTCCTGGCTGTGTTCACTATGCGCTGCAGGGCTCTCCTTTTGTGGTCAGTGCAGCTTCCGCCCCACACAGTGATGCAGCTGGAAAGGATGCTCTCAATGGTTCCTCTGTAGCATGTGGTCACACTGCAAAAAAGGCCTATCAAAAAATAAGAAAAAAAAAATACAATTTTGAGATAAAAATGCCCTATTTTAAGTGAAATTATCTGTAAGAAATTTTCACTTACCAAGTTTTCTTAAAACAAGATGAAATACAAATCTTGTTCTAAGCAGAAAACACTAGTTTCAAATATTTATGGCAAGATTTTTCACCTTATTGGTTTGAGAAGGAAGTTAAAGAGGCTTAAACTGACTTGATTTAAAATAAAAGTACTTAGAATAAGTTGTAATATCTAGATAAGATATATCAGGATGGAATATCGTGAAACAAGTAAAAAAAAATCTCATATTATTAAGTAAAACAATCTTAAAATTGGTCTTTTAAGATGAATCTGCTTAATTCAAGTCAGTTTAATTATGCTAGAAAATCCTTTTTGTAGTGCAAGTAGAGGTGCTGCTGGGCTTTCTTCACCAGTGATGCAGTGTTGGTGGCCCAGGAGAGGTCCTCATTGATGTGCACTCCCAGGAATTTTGTGCTGCTCACTCTCTCCACAGCAGCACCGTTGATGGTCAGTGGAAGGTGTTGGGTGTGGCATCTCTGGAAGTTGACAACAATTTTATTAGTCTGGATGATATTCTGCTGGAGATTGTTGTCCCTGCACCATGTGGTCTACCTCTTTACTGCAGTGAGTCTTGTCACCCTGGGTGATGAGTTCCCCCAGAATTGTGTCATCTGCAAACTTCACAAGGTGGTTGGTGCTGCAGGTTGTTGAGCAGTCATGTGTCAGCAGGGTGAAGAGCAGAGGACTGAGCAAGAGGCCTTGGGGGACTCCTGTACTCAGAGTGATGGTGTTTGAGGTATTGTTGCCAACATGTACTGCTTGTGGTGTCTGACTGAGGAAGTCTAGCAGCCAGTTGCAGAGGGAAGTGCTGAGACTCAGATTGTCAAGTTTGCAGATGAGATGTTGTGGTATTATGGTGTTGAATGCTGAACAGTGACACCTGGCGGTAGTCGCTGAAGTACGATGGGGATGGGTTCTTTGACACGGGTATGATGATGGCAGCTTGGAAGCAAGATGGAAGGCGTTGTCTCTGGCTCTCAGCAGCCTGTGGACGGCCCCTGTCAACCATGGCTTCTGATTAACCTGAATGATGATGCTTTTTGGGTGGGTCACATCATTGAAACATTTGGTGATGTGTGTGGCAGCAACATTGCCCAGTCTGTTGTGCCAAAGCAGTCTTGAAGAACAGACAAGGCCCCCTCTAGCCGCACTCTTACCTGAATGAAACAAAATACATCTCCAGGTATGTTTTTGATTAAATAACAACATTATAATATGGCTTAAAGCTCACAAAAATCAATTTAGCATAATATAATAATACTATAAACCATTTCTAACTTCGTCTTGACCCATACAGTTTGAAAACCTTTATTAGAAGCATCATTCTTATATGTCGTCTCATCTGATAACCCAGTTCACACTCGAGCTTGGGCCCTTTCAGCAGAGTGGGCCCTGACACGGCGCTCAGAGAAATCCAAACAAAGCTGATTGGAGCAGAGGCTGTCAGGGAGAGGAAGTGCGTAATTATCAGGGACAGAGGGGCAGATAGACGAATGACTGTGAGCTTTACACTCCCTCTCCTCTCCCCACGTTCTGCACTCCTAATAGAAAACATCTGTGTCCATGTGTCTGTGCTCCAACACTGCACAAACTCATGTACGCTGCGAGGAGGGTGATGGTGTCTGCGCCGGGTGGTCAAATAAACCACTTTCAATAGGAGTGACAGTTGTGTTTGGACGGTTAACCTTGCCCTGAAATCCACCTCTACTCACAGAAAGTTCATACAGTTTGTGGAGGAGCATGCAGAAGTTCTCAAAATTGGGTCACCAGAGAATTTGAGATATCATTTCAGACAATCTAGAAAAAAAAGTCAAAATTGGTTTGTCTTAACATCCAGGGTGCACTGTATATTCTTTTTTTGGCGCTTTTTTGTCTATATGGGTGTGTTAAAGTGTTATTTCTTCGCTTGAAATGTTCCACAATATGGCATTAAACTCCTGTGTCTTTGATTTTCAGTAATATCTTGAAAAACATTCTTATTCTTACTGTGAGCAAAGTCGCTTTTCCACAGATATGACCTGTAACTCGACGTGGTAGTTTCATCTGATAAGATTATTTCGACCAAGTGACTGCCCTTCACCAGAAAAGTTACATAATGCATCTTTACACAAATCAAGCAAACTAGTTTCTTTGACTTTTTTCACGTATTTTCTTGCTGTTCCTGAACTTTGCGTTGCAACAAATTAAGGCTTATCTTATCTTATTATCATTGCAAATTTACAAGGCAAGTCTTTTTATACATTTTTTCTTTTTTTATCCATTGACAGTGATAGTATGATGCAAGACTTGAACTAGTTAGCCTCCCGTTGGTGGGTGAATACTTCTGTACCACTGTTGCCCCATTAGGAAATACCACAGCTCGGTTAAAAGCTCCAAAAGTCAATGGTGCATAATTATGGGACCACCACACTTTAAATCCATTATCTATCAATCTTGGCGCAGACCACTACAACTTCTAGGAAAGGTTGGAAAGGTTTTTATCGTGACCGTGTGTGTGTGTGTGTGTGTGTGTATGTGTGTGTGTGTGTGTGTCCTGTTTTACATTGGTCACAGAACCACTCATCTGCTCTCAGCCAATCCTCGACATCCTCTGAGGCGGTTAAGAAGCAAGCTTTAAAATGCCTGGAATTGCCATAAAAGTGGAGCGTCCTTTTGCCACATGACCGAAGAGAAAGTGGTAGAACAATATGGACAGCTTTTTATACAAAGAAATAACATAAGGAAAAAATGAATACAAATAATACAAATAACTTTATACTGTTGGGCAATTGTGGTACAGATATGTCAGCTATCCAGAACTAGTGGTTGGTACTTTGGGATTACAATGAGAAGGTTTTGAGTTGAATTCTCTGGCTAGGTAGTGTAAATTTTTACATATACGCATATAGGAATAAGATTTTATTTCACCAACATGCAAAGACAACAGAAAAGGAACAAAATGTTGGACATACAAGTTATACAATCATGACAAAGACAAAAACCAGTACATTACAATTAGATTACACCTGCATATATCTACATACACATACTTATACTTTCACACCAGCATATACACATTACATATACATATACATATACATGTATGTGCATATATACATACGCACACACATATACCTACACATTTATACATATTACATATGTACTCATACACATACTTATATAGGAATAAGATTAGGAAAAAATAAGGAGAAAATACATAAAATACAATACAATACATATAACTATATGCTGTTGAGCAGTGCTAGTGGTACTGATATGTTAACAATCCAAAACTAGTGAGTTAAATTCCCTGGCTAGTAAACATTTTTTTACATCTAGGCATAAGATCTAAACAAAAAAAGGGAAAAATATGAAAAAAAATTACTAATAACTATATGCTTTTGGGCAATGTGGTACCTGGTAATGTGGTGTGATTGTAACTATCCAAAACTATCTCATCTCCCAGTTCTCAAGCAGTGCCAGAGTGGTTGGTACTTTTGCATTATAACAAGAAGATTTTTGGTTCAATTCCCTGGCTAGATAGTTTTTTTTGTTTTTTTTTTAAAGAATGAGATCCAGAAAAATATGGAAAAAAGACGAAAAGTGGTGCAGATATAACTATCCAAAACTATCTCATCTTCCAGTTCTCACATAGTGGCAGAAAGGTTCAATAAGATTTTGGGTTCCCTCACTAGACTTTGCTGTAAAAGGTTTTTGTTTTTTCTGTGTCTGTGCCCTTTGGTTCTATAAAACATACATGAATCTACCAGTGTTAATCTAAAGATGGGTTTCAGAATATTCACTATGGCAGGGTATTGAAGGATGCGTCAAATGCACAAAATAAATTGTACTACATGTATTCTAATGGAAACTTTGTTCACGTTTTCCCAGTGAAAATACTGCCTGCATGTCCAATGGCAAGTGACAGTAACTGCAGCCCCGCCCCTTGTAAATGACACAAAGCTCCACACATGTGAGAAAAAGCACAGTTAAGTTTGTTTATGAGAGCCTGGCCAAAGCACGAAGACACCTTGGATGGATCTTCTTCCTCCTCCTCCTTCCTCCCGCCCTCCCTCCTTCTCTCTTTTCTCTTCTAAAAAGCCACACACATAACCCCATGCCTCTCTGCTTCAGTTTCTATGTCTGTTTTTGCTTATCATGCTTTTTCTATAATATTTCTCATTTGGAAAACATTTAATTACCAAGAAAATATTAATATGCCATTCACATTGCTTTTGTAATTGAATTTATCTGCCCACACAGTAAATGATTTCCCTTGTGTATAACTGTAGAGCAGTGGGGACATGGGGACACCACACACACTGTCACTGGTGGAGCAGTTTGTCCACTCACAGAAAATACTGGGAGTTACATTCCTTGAACTGCAGCTGATACCTCCTCCTATAAAACACTTCACAGTTTTGTATTGAGTGATAATGAATCCTGAATGAATTGTTCTATGCTTTATCTGATAGAGATTTTAAAAAAAGCTTTGAATAATTGTTGCCACTACTAAGATATATACTGGAATCTGAACCTTACTTTTTTCAGCGTGTTTTCCTCTACCCTTTGCTGCTGTTCATAAATTCCATTGAATAAAATTTCTTAATAAAATACTTAAATACTGTAGTTTTCATCATTTGTAGTCACTCTGCCTATAACTTTCTAGATCTCTCCCATCATCCACCAGGTATAAACTATCCCTGTTTGGACCTTCTTGCTGTGAGGTGATGGTGCCAGCTCTTCAGTCAACAGTGTGAGTGTGAGTTGCTCTACAGGAGATGTTCTGAGACAGGCAGCAGGTCATTTGAGGTGAGAGTCTGGACCAGGACCAAGACCAGGACTCAGATCAGATCTGGACACATTCATCTGCAGCTGCACAGCCTGTGCTCTCATGAGCCCCGGTCAGATATCCAGACTACAGCTCTCACTGTTCACTAGACTCACTAGACTGTTATGGTATAATGTACTCTCTACACTTGTGGATGGATTTATTGAAAATGAATTGGCAAACAAAACAAAAAATAAAGATAACTGAAGACTTATCTTTTTAAGGAGTTGTGAAAAGTTTCAATCTGCTTAAGCTTGTCTTCTTGTACTGTTTTCAGATCTCTTTTAGTAATAAAATAAGCTGTTCCTCCTAGATCCTTTCAGCGTTAAATAGACACTATTATTATATATCGCTTTCCCAGAAACTTAGAGATGTCAACGGTCCAAGGCTAAAGGCTTGTGCTGAGTGGTTAGCACTCATATCTCACAGTAAGGAGGTTTCAGGGTTGATCCCCGGGTCACCCAGGCCTTTGTGTGCAGTTTTCTCATCTTTCTCCCTTTGTCTGAGTGGGTTTCCCTTATCCAACCAAAACAGGCACAATAGGTCCTCCACCAAAGATAGTCCTGACCAAGACTAGCTCAAGATCTGAAGGTGGATCCTCGAATGAAGGCACCTTAACTGAGATTTGGACAGTTGGCAAAACATTATGGTTTTAAATCAGCATATAAGGCAAGTAATACACTGAAAAGTTATAGGCCTACTGTTAATGCAGCTTCAACAAAAACATTATACTCAATACAATTTGCCTCATATACAGAGTCATTCAAAGTCATAAATAAAGAAATAACAAACCAATACTAAGTCTTACCTATATTCACCTTGATAAACCTTTTGTTATTGCTGACCAACCAGACCCCTATAGCCCTATACATTCCCATGTGTGCTATTGTGACTGCGCTTGGTCACCCATGCATGCATACAGTACATTCCACAGCTTAAAGCTGGACATTCAAAGGTACCTCAACTGACCACACACATCCACAGCACTAAACCTGCCACTCCATTTTCACATTGGCCAGCGCAGTAATCTCTTTCACATGCAAAACCTTCATAGACCACATTATTACACATACGTAGATGCATTAGGTCTACTTATGACTTTACAGTTGTTTCCTGGACCAGTGTTTTAAGGCATTTTGAAGTCTGGCTGGTGTCCCTGGGTGATTTGCAGGCCAAGCAAGCCTCAAAGTTTGTGTTAGGTTCCAGTGGGACACAATCCTGGACCCCCAAATTCCTGGTCATGGTTTGCACTTTACTTAACCCTGTCAATGGCAGACGTGTGACACACTTATATAAACTCATAGGAAGACATAGGGAGTGTTAGTGGATAGTTTAGAGTTGAAAGACCACACGGTATTTTATCCATGCTTTTTTATTTGTATTTGACCTATTGTTACATTAGGTTTCATAGTTTTATGCTCCACCATATCATCAAAGTATATGCCTGGTTAGGGTGACCAGACATCCCTTTTTACCCGGGACAGTCTCAGTTTTGAGCCCAGTGTCCCCCGTCCCAGCAGATTTATCCAAAACCAGTGTTTTGTCCCAGTTTTATACAACAAATGCCCCAGGTGTCCCTATTTTTAACCAATCTGATTCCTGCCAATAGTAAAGAGTAGCATAAATTGTCATTTGTATAGACAAAATACAGAAAAGCAGCGTAGAAATGACCCAAACACAAAGAAAATGTGACTATATTGACTCACATGTTAGTCATGAATGGTCTCTGCATGGCAATTTTCCTTAAGTACGCAGTTGTTTCACAATTTTATTATTATCAACCACCAAAAAAACGGGGATGCCCCAGTTTTTATTTTGAAAATCTGGTCATATGCCTATGCCTGGTATGTGAATTTGAAAACTGACAACTTTCTGATTTTATTTCATTTTAGACATGCCTACAATATTAAATAGTCATATTTTAAATCACACTGTATTCCATCCATCCATCTTCTCCCGCTTAATCCAGCTGGGTCGCGGGGGCAGTTTACTGCCCAATCCTCATAGCACCTGCCCCCCCCTATGAACCCCTCTGCAGGTGGTGAGCCCACAGGAGGGTGGACAACATGGTCCTTGATGTTAGTTCATAGGGGTGCTGCATGTTTTGGGTTGATGGGGGAAACCGGAGTACCCGGAGGAAACCCATCCAGACACGGGGAGAACATGCAAACTCCACACAGAAAGGCCGGGGATCGAACCCGCAACCTTCTTGCTGTGAGGCCTGAGTGTTGCCACTCAGTCACATTGTATTATTTATCATTTTATTTTAATCCGTCATTGTGCAGCCCTACAAAGAAAATTACTTTTACGTAATGTATTTGACTCTTTTCTGCTTTTTCGTAATAAAACTCAATTTCCCATAGTGCTCCGCGGTCACTGGCGCTTACGCTGCTGCTCTCAGCCAATCAGCGTTCAGTCGTGTGCGGAAGTCCTCAGACAAGAGGGAAGTTTAGTTCGTTTTCAGCACAATGAAGAGATATCTGCACATTTTACACGAAAATATGATCAAACAACGTCACAGCTCCGTAAAAGTCTGAAGTTTGATGTCGGTAGCTGTTGTTTATTTGTGGTGAGTTGACTTAAAAGTTAAAGTGAAGCGAGTCTGTGAAACTGTGACATGAAGCTAACCTAATGTTCAGTGATTGTTATGATCAGGATATTAAGTAATTTGAAGTATAAATGTATAAATGCCTTACTTTAATACTACATTTTAAAACGTTTTGCAGCTTTATTTTTGTATCCTGTATAGAGCAAACCTATGGACTGAACAATAGTGGAAATAGCAACATCTTGTGGTCAATGATTGCATATTCATATGTACTTTTAATACATGTAACCTGCTTGTAACATTAAGGAAAACTGTTTGAGGTAGTAAGACTGGCTGTTTTTGTTATCTGATGTGAATTTTCTATAAATGTCAATAATCCAAACTAGAATATTTGCACTTTAATTTGTAGTGACTAATATCAAATAAATCGGATTCAATTGCAATGTCAACAGTCCTATAATTGGAACAGCAAACGTGCCCTTTCCCTTAAATCCACAAGCGAAGGGTAGCAAGTCTTCTAACATAATATTTGCACCGCTCCTGAGCCAAAATAGCAAAGCAGTGGAGGTCCATATAGCTTATTTTTATGCATAATACAGTGAATAGTAGTGTTGTTGTGATATTAAACTTTCAAACTTGATTTAGATACTAAGAAATTCACTGATTACGTGCTGATTATGACACATTATGACAGATAAAAATGTTTCTTTTTTAGTAACTCAATTTTTTTTTAGCAATAGTCATAACAATGAGATAAAACAATGAGATAAAACAATCAAACATCTAATAGAAAAAATGTAAATAAGTTTGCACGGCAGTAAAACAGACAGTCCAGACAGAGACACAAATGTTAAAAGTCCAAATACAGCAGCACAGTGAAACATGGGCAATAGCAACGTTTAACAGGGTGTGAATATAATTAACATTAAAACGTGCAGGTAAGAAACATTAGTAATAGCAGACATAGGACAAAACATGCATTATTTACAATTAAAACACTTTGAAAGCTTATCTTGCTTTGTATTTGTTCTCATAAAGCTCAAAATCATACTAAAACTGTTTAGGAAAGCACACATTTTGTCCTTTGTACAGAATTGATACCTGGTCAAATTAATATCTAGTTTCTGTATTAGTTTTAGTATTAATTAGTACCTGTTTTTCAATATTTTTTACAACCCTAGTGACTAGTAATACTGCAGTGTATTAAATAGCCATTATATGCAAACTATAAAAGCCGTATTTTTCCACCTCTGCTTCTCAGGTAAACTTCAACCTCCAATAAGTCAGCAAGAGGCGTTTGTTGTTAATTTGCTTGGCCTTTTTTCCCTCCAAAATGAGTATTTATATATTCACATCAGTGGGCCATAGGGGTTTTCCAACAGAGAGGATGGCAAGACATTAAACAAATCGTGTGTAACAACCTGATCATAAAACTCAACCCCGTGGTGTCCTACAAAGGCCTGTCATTACAGCAAAACACACACACACTATTCCCAGGTTATAGACTGGTCCAAAACATGTTCTCGTACACAACTTCGGGATGTGGCCCCCTACGCCTTTCTCCTCATCATCATAAAAGGTGAAGAATGTGCTGTTTATTTCTCAGTAGGCCTTCATGAGCGCATGTGTGGAAGAAAGCTGCGTTGCCCCGAGCTGCAAATTTTGATCATTAGACTGTTTTAATAAGTGCTTAACATTATCCATTAACATTAACCACATTAACACACATTGCTTCACTTTATTTTAGCTTTTATTATTACTTCCACTTCTTCAGTTATCCATGTCTGCTCTTGATAGAAAATGTGGAATAAACTAGGCCACACATATGTTCACAAAGCTCAGTTTAAGCTCATGTGGGTTTTGTTTGCTAAAGCAATTTCTATAATAACTCGTAGAAATAACCTTCAAGTCTTAAATGACTTGCTGGAAAAACATTGTCTGCCACTTTGAATCCAGAGCTAATGCTAGTTTAGTTTCTAACGATATTAACATTTTGTTTCATATGTTACAAATTACTTTTGCAAATGATAATGGCTGATAAATAAATACTGCTAATGCGTTATAGTAATTACAAGTCTTTATTCAAAATGTTTTAAAATTGCCTCTTGTGTAATTTTTACTTATAAAGGATGTCCAATACCGGATGGCCAGCCTCCAGTAAGTGTTGAAACTACTTTAGGTTAATAGTTATGCTGCAGATCGCAAAATATATTATTATTCAAATGTAATATTAACCCCATACAAATACATCTGTGTATAATGGGCAATTTGACAACTTTTCTTTTGACTTCTATATACTTCTTCTCTAATGCATGTGATTCTTCTAGTATAACAGTTTATATTATTTTTCCCCTCACATTTCTTTGCTCTTACACAAGTTTAAAATGTGCACAATGAACTAAATCATAGTAAAACATAATTAGAATTGTTCATCCCAAGTCAATCGTCTTGTTTTAATGTAAATCCCTGTTTGAATCGCCTCTATTTGTTTCTTCCTTTCACAGATTCCCTTGTAAATCCTCTTCTTGAAGCACTATGTCTGACCCCGTGAGCCTGCAGACCCCTGACCCGTCTCAGAGGGCGGTGGAGGTTCAGGAGCTCCAGCGGTGGTTGGACACAGTGAAGACTTGGGACCAGACTGACAGCGCGCAGACTCATAAAGACATCTGTCTACACTTAAGACCGCTGAGGGATTTCCTGCACAAACTTCAAACTTACATTAACAGCATGGTAAGAATCAAGATCATTTATTATTCAACCAGGAATAGACAATGTACCACAACTGAATCAAAATTACAGTTTGAGTTGGTGCAATGATCAAGTCACAAAGGGTGCAATTATTTAGATGTTCTAATGTTCCTGGTCTTTTTTATTGTAAAACTTGTACCTGTAGTTTTGTCCTTTATTAACATGTTCTGTATTGCATGCATTTCACAGTTCATATTTCTCTCTCTCAAATGGTAATGCTCCTGGTGCGTTTACAATGTCCACTCTGAACAGATTCCTTGTTAAACATAAATCTCAAACTTAACTGCAATAACTCAATAAAAAAAATCACAATTAGATTATTTTCCAAGCTCCAGTAATGAAATAAATTATTTATTTTGTGCTTTTCAGGACACTGAAAGATGCTTTACAACACAAATATTAAAACAGTGATAGTCTAAATGGACATGTATTGAGATTTTTCTTGGTGGAGAGTTCAGTTTATAATTGCCCTGATTTCAGTACATTCAATATATTTTATTACTCAAATTGTCAGAGTGAGCAGTGGGGATTTTTCTTGGGTTAGAAAAACAAAATGTTTCACTGGTGAAAATATAATATGGGAATGGGACCAGGGACGTGCACAGGAATTTTGAGGGGCATTGCTCTGACATGAAGAAAGGGCGCACCCCCACTTGGCCTACTACTTATTACATATTACTACTACTACTACTACTACTACTACTACTACTACTACTACTACTACTACTACATATTAACCATTTAGAATGAAATAATTGTTTGCATTACTTCCATTATTCATTGCTAAAATGAAATGTTAGAATTAAAACCCATCAGGAGACATGTAGCTGAGTTTGCCTCCATGAAATAAGCGACCTGTACTGTGTGGAGGCTTGATGGTCATTTGTTATCCATCTCAATCTCACCTTTTCCAACAACGTCAAGGCAGATGGTCAAACTGCGACAACGGGACAATCTATTCACATGTGAAGTCTATGTGGACGCGCGACCAGGGCATCCGGTGTTTTTGCAGCGCGTCTTCAGGCGTCTTGCTTTGCTTGGTCCAGTTCTTGTGCTCACGTCCTTAGGCAAGACACGTTAGTTTGTGAATTTTGTTCACTGGCAATGGCAATAAAACTTGTCTAATTCTGAAAAATACACTTGAAACTTTATAGGATTAAGCTTTGACTTTATAGACTTAAATGTCCAGCTAAATTCCCAGATACACAGTCATGAATAAATTGCAAAGTTAATTCCTACATGAGCAAATCTACTATGTAAGCATACATAAATTCCTTTGCTGGCTCTGAGTCCAAGGTCAGGTCTGAAAGCAGGTTCTGGTCCAGTCTCTAACAGGGCTGCCTCTGTGCTGTTTGCTCCATGCACACTCAGCCCAGTCAGCTAACAGGCGCTAAGGGACCTCAGTGCTAACCTAATGTATCCCCACATCTGCCCCAGCTAATGTGGGAAGGGGCAGGGGCAAGAGGGCTGGCCACAGCTCTACAGATTTTAATCTCTTTTTCTCAATGTGACCATTTCTCAGTATTTAATTATGTCGGCCCTGCTTTTAAGACGGCGTCCAATTTGTAAGAATAAAGGACTTTTATTTTTGTAATCAGTGTGCTTTGGACACTTTATTTAAGCCCCATGTGATGTACATTGTGTTAGAACAGTAAGAGGCTAATTTTAATAATGTTATTTTCTTGTTTTGGAGAAGCACCTGAAAGGAAAGTGCCGTTTTTTTCTGAAATTAACACCTCTACATGTTTGACAGCCGTTTTATTCCAGCGTTTGTTGAATTCCAACACAAACACACCTCATTCTGTATAATGACATACTGATGAGGTGTTCATCTGAACCAAACCTTATTTAAGGAGGAAAAGTATAAAAACCACTGCTGTGTTCATCACTATTACTATTATTCTACCAAATATTGATTTCTGAACTCTTCCTAAGTTCAAACATTAGTATTGTGTTGTTTTAATATGAATATGATATGGTTTTCTTCACATTATTTGAGGTCTGAAAAAATTTAATAATTTAAATTTAAAATTAAAATTAAAATGTAATCTTTTTTGTTATTTTGACCATTGGTCATTTTCTGCAAATAAATGCTCTAAATGTCAATATTTTTACGTGGAATTTGGGAGAAATGTTATCAGTAGTTTATAGAATGAAACAAAAATGTTAATTTTACTCAAACACAAACCTGTAAGTAGTGAAATCAGAGAAACTGGTCGTTTTGGACTGGTCTTTTTTTTCCAGAGCCGTATACACACACGTAAATGTATACCTTTTTGTACATTGACATTGACATTATTACATCGAAATGTCAAAGAATATACCATTTCTGCTTTTCATCAATAATAAAATTAATATATAATATAATATAATAATTAATAGAAAAGTATTTTGGTTGTTTACTAGTAAAATACTACTAAAATAAACATTTGTTGTAGCCCTAAATATTCGGTTAACAGGTTTTAGTCCATTATTGGTGTGAACAGGTGTCAGAGTAAAATGAATAGAAATTGTTTTAAATTAGCAGTAGGAAGCAGAATGGATAACAGCGACGCCCGGCACCCCACACAGACCCTCCCCCTCCACTCTGTCCAATCAGTCCAGTCCCACATGGTACTGCTCGTGTGCATACATCTGCATTTGAGTTCTGGTGATTCAACTCCATAGGAATGTTCATTTACAATAGCATCTTTGCATTCTGCGAAGCTGGAGACCAAAGTGCCCATAGGAACGAGAACCAGAGAGCAATTATTATAAACTACCACTGCCAGCCCCTCTAATCAAAGCCTTGTCAGTGTAGTCCAAAATGACAAAACGCCTGGAAGTTCCTGAACCCTATATCTACAGCAAATTGGAGGCATCTGACACAGGACTGAGTGGTGACGTAGTGGTCGACGGAGAAAATGGACATTTATAGACAGTTGAGAGTGGAAAATGTATTTGATAAAAGAATAATTTGTTCTTGACATCACTAAGACCGAATCAAAGAAGAGATCCAAGTTACTATAGAGACCAGAAAAACATGTGCAGTGTGTAAAGTCTCCAATCTGATATGATGGAGCAGTGTCCAGTTGTTTCTTATAACTGTACAGCAATAAAAAGGCTTTTCAGTGAATCATTTCCTCAGTGCTGGCTTCTGTAAAGATGGCCAACTGTGCTTATTAAAAACAGAAATGTTCAAATCTATAATTGTATTTATTGTGGGGGATTTTAAACATTGCTTAAAATGTCTATTCTATTCTCTTGGTTCATGTGTGAATTATGTAAGTGGAAAACATTCAATCTTTTTAGTAAAATAAAAATAAATCTCAATTTGGAGGGAAGAATATATATATATATATATATATATATATATATATATATATATATATATATATATCACCCAGCCAAATGTGCAATGTGTACTAAATCCAAAAGAATATTAAAAATCTAAATGACAAAAAACATATTTTTTATTTATTATTTTTTAGTAAAGTTGTTAGTAAAGAAGTTGAGTGAAATGACGATGAGAGAACCCCACTGCATAAAAACAATGCTGACTGTACCTGACAGAACTAATAGGTGTAGATTTTTATTGACCATAAAGTCTACACCAGGTCTGAACTAGGTCTAAACCAGTTCTAAACCAGTTTTAAACTAGGGTTTAAACTAGGGTCTATACTAGATCTGAACTAGGTCTGAACCAAGTGTAAACCAGGTCTGAATTAGGTCTGAAGTAGGTCTAAATCAGTTCTAAACCAGGCCTTGACTAGGTTTTAAAGTAGGTCTATACTAGGTCTGAACCAGGTCTAAACCACATTTGCTCTGTAAGTACAATATTTGTTTTTTATTTGATTATTGTGTTATTTCCCTCATGACATTTCTTAGGCCAAGTCAACTTCATTCCAATGCAGCCATCTGAAATTAGAAGTTAAACTCTAAGCCTTAGAGTTTAAGGTTTTAAATACCATCTACTGTACTTTCTTTGGACAAATGATAGACTCGGTACAAAAAGCTGTTAAGTCTTTTTTACACGAGCTAAATGTTTCCAAGAAGCAGTGTTTTTATGAGCCTGGTGCCAGTAAAAGATAATTCATTTTTATCAAAGACATGCCATTCTCCAGTCTCCTTTAGAGGAACTCCACACCGACACATTTTCACACACATCTGAGGGACATTTATATTGAATCGAAGTTATAAGAAAGTAAAAAATCATAGTGAGCAGTGGAATTATGGAATATTACTTGACTTATGAAATGTTGTCATGATATTAGAATTTCTAACTCCGTTTCAATAATAAGGATAAAGTTCAATACTCTATATCAGTTTTGATACCACAGGGAAAACCACACCTTTTTAATGAACAAAAGTTCTACTCCTCAGTCTCCATATAATCACACTCGAGTATAAGTGGCACCAGCCAAAAAATGCACAACAAAGAAGAAACATGTATAAGTTGCAGTTTTTTGGGGGAAATTTATTTTATAAAGTCAGAGACCAAGAACCAACATTTCATCTTGAAAGGCAAGTTACAGAAGTTATAGTAATAAAAACAACCGAAGAGAGAACAGTCTGTGTATCATTCGTTCATTTGTTTTTTAATGTAGAACCAAAAATAAGAAAACGAAAAAAAACAACCCTTTTTTTTATTATTTGTCTCTAAAACCAAAATAAAAAAACAGAGAACAATTTGTTTTTTCATTTTTGATTCATATATATGGTTAATATATTTGGTCTATGGGCTGTCAGTGTGAAAATGTAATATATAAGTCACATCTGAGTATAAGTAGCAGGACCACCTAAACCCTGAAAAAAAGGGTGACTTATAGTCAGAAAAATACGGTACTGGTCATTGTCTCTTGTGTTTTCCCTTAAGAAAAAGTTCAAAGCTATTCGGTAAATATCTGGTCATTTAAATATGTAGTATCTGATATCATCTGTATTGTACATGCATTTTTAATAAGTACAAATCTACACGCTTTTCTGTTGAATGTTTTTTTTTTTTTTTGCTAACCCTGATCCTGAGCACTGTTTATTTAAACATAAAGCACACTGTTGAGACGATCCTTGGTGATCTATTTTAAATTGCTTTTTAACTTCTAATTTCAAAATGATTAATCGCCCATCAGTCCAAAACACACACAGTAGGTACAGTCGTCAAGTGAAGGTAGTCCTGACTCCTGACCCAGCCTTTATCCTTTTGCCAATCTGTACTGACCTGAAAATAACAAAAAGTTGTTTCAAAAAAAGTTTAAACTGTTCTTTTTCACACAATGATTAGTTACCGTTATTGTAGGTATTATTGTTATTGATATTATTTGTTTTAATTGTTATTGATTGATTGGTTGATTTTGGTTAATGCTTGTTTACTACACACTGAGCTTTCATGTCTTGTGATTGTGTGTGTGTGTGTGTGTGTGTGTGTGTGGTTTATGTATTATAAAAAAATGTATGTAATGAATTTGAGAAGAATAGCTGTTGATATTTCAATAGCTAATGGGGATCTTAATAAACTAAACTAAACTAAACCAAATGGTAAAACGTAGCTATTAACTTGAAAATGATACTGCTTCATGACATCACAAGGTGGAACAGAGCATTTTGAGCTTTGGAGATGTACAGACTAATAATAAAGGGTTGCACAAACACGTGTGAATGAATTAAAACCCAACTCCAGGTATCTTTTTGATGAGGTAACATCATAACATGACTTAAAGCTCAATTTATAGCACCTTTAATCTTTTTTTGCTCTTTTTATTACATCACTATACACCCAATATTACAATTTCATACCTCGAAACACATATTTTTTTTTACACATTTTCCAAAATATCCCCCACCTGTAAGCTTCCACCTTCTTTTGTTAGATGTTGCATGAAAGTCCAATTATCTTTTGCTTTGGCAACAGCACCTTAGCTCCATAAAACGTACACATGTGAGTCTGTGCGGAGATTCTGCTGCACCTTGTCATGCCCGGACTTCAATTATCCCCACACTGTAACCTATGACGAGGGCCTGTTAATCTATATGGCGTGAATAATCAAGTCTCACTGTATGTTTGTCTACGCAACCATGATCCACGCACATGTGCTCGTAAAATGAAACGTCGTCACATGTTGAATCAGTTTGTACCTAGACCAAAGCTAATGCGGATTGTGTTGTGTTACTTTATCCCATGTGGTTTAAAGTGGCCTCATGTTGCTTGAATGTTAAAAGGTTAAAGTATTATGCAAAACGCACTTTTATGAGCTTTTAGTCGCGTTAGACTTGTTTTTTCCCCTTGTCGTATTTTGATTCATACATGTTTGAGTAATCCTGTACGGTCCTGCGTTTGAGGTGTCAGTGATCGTAAAATTGCAGCGTTCACTTCCCCCGTCTCCGTTCACACTTATTCTTCACTGTTTCCCGTAACTTAAATGTCACTTATTGCCTGTATTTCATATTTAAATGAAGCAATATGTAATTTTTTGGTTGCGCATCTGTCGCCTGCTTGTTTCTGCGGATATGTTACTGTTCTGCCTGGAATGTGCACAGAAAACATTAAACAGCTCTACTTTACATGTATTCAATTACATAACATCTCCATGAAGAAAAGCAGTTGACCAGAAAAGTTACACAATGCACCAAAAAAGTTACACAATGCACCTTTAAGTAGTCTTTTCAAGCAGTACTTTGTATGTGACATTATTAGGAGCAACAAAGTGAGATTTTGTTATTTCAGTGTTTACTCCGTGTTCTTTTAGTCGATGGGAGAGTACACTGTGCACTGTTACACTGTACACTGTGCACTGTTACACTGTACACTGTTACACTGTACACTGTGCACTGTTACACTGTGCACTGTACACTGTACACTGTGCACTGTTACACTGTACACTGTACACTGTGCACTGTTACACTGTACACTGCACTGTGCACTGTTACACTGTGCACTGTACACTGTGCACTGTTACACTGTACACTGTGCACTGTTACACTGTGCACTGTTACACTGTGCACTGTACACTGTACACTGTGCACTGTTACACTGTACACTGTACACTGTGCACTGTTACACTGTGCACTGTACACTGTGCACTGTTACACTGTACACTGTTACACTGTACACTGTGCACTGTTACACTGTACACTGCACTGTGCACTGTTACACTGTGCACTGTACACTGTGCACTGTTACACTGTACACTGTGCACTGTTACACTGTGCACTGTTACACTGTGCACTGTACACTGTGCACTGTTACACTGTACACTGTACACTGTGCACTGTTACACTGTGCACTGTGCACTGTTACACTGTACACTGTTACACTGTACACTGTTACACTGTACACTGTTACACTGTACACTGTACACTGTTACACTGTACACTGTTACACTGTACACTGTGCACTGTTACACTGTGCACTGTACACTGTACACTGTGCACTGTTACACTGTACACTGTGCACTGTGCACTGTTACACTGTACACTGCACTGTGCACTGTTACACTGTGCACTGTGCACTGTTACACTGTACATTGTGCACTGTTACACTGTGCACTGTGCACTGTTACACTGTTACACTGTTACACTGTACACTGTGCACTGTTACACTGTACACTGTGCACTGTGCACTGTTACACTGTGCACTGTACACTGTGCACTGTTACACTGTACACTGTGCACTGTACACTGTGCACTGTACACTGTGCACTGTTACACTGTACACTGTTACACTGTACACTGTACCACTGTACACTGTGCACTGTACCACTGTACACTGTGCACTGGGCACTGTACACTGTGCACTGTGCACTGTTACACTGTACACTGTGCACTGTGCACTGTACCACTGTACACTGTGCACTGGGCACTGTACACTGTGCACTGTGCACTGTTACACTGTACACTGTGCACTGTTACACTGTGCACTGTTACACTGTACACTGTACACTGTGCACTGTTACACTGTGCACTGTACACTGTGCACTGTACACTGTGCACTGTTACACTGTGCACTGTGCACTGTGCACTGTTACACTGTGCACTGTTACACTGTACACTGTGCACTGTTACACTGTGCACTGTACACTGTACCACTGTGCACTGGGCACTGTACACTGTACCACTGTACACTGTGCACTGGGCACTGTACACTGTACACTGTGCACTGTTACACTGTAAACTGTGCACTGTTACACTGTACACTGTGCACTGTTACACTGTGCACTGTTACACTGTGCACTGTACACTGTTACATTGTACACTGTTACACTGTACACTGTTACACTGGTACACTGTGCACTGTACACTGTTACACTGTACACTGTTAAACTGTACACTGTTACACTGTACACTGTACACTGTTACACTGTGCACTGTACACTGTTACACTGTACACTGTTACACTGTTACACTGTACACTGTTACACTGTACACTGTGCACTGTTACACTGTGCACTGTTACACTGTACACTGTGCACTGTGCACTGTTACACTGTGCACTGTGCACTGTACACTGTGCACTGTTACACTGTGCACTGTTACACTGTACACTGTGCACTGTTACACTGTGCACTGTACACTGTACCACTGTACACTGTGCACTGGGCACTGGGCACTGTACACTGTACCACTGTACACTGTGCACTGGGCACTGTGCACTGTTACACTGTACACTGTGCACTGTACCACTGTACACTGTTACACTGTGCACTGTTACACTGTGCACTGTACACTGTACACTGTGCACTGTTACACTGTACACTGTGCACTGTTACACTGTACACTGTGCACTGTACCACTGTACACTGTTACACTGTGCACTGTTACACTGTACACTGTGCACTGTTACACTGTACACTGTGCACTGTACACTGTGCACTGTACACTGTGCACTGTTACACTGTGCACTGTTACACTGTACACTGTGCACTGTTACACTGTACACTGTGCACTGTTACACTGTGCACTGTTACACTGTACACTGTGCACTGTTACACTGTACACTGTGCACTGTACACTGTGCACTGTACACTGTGCACTGTTACACTGTGCACTGTTACACTGTACACTGTGCACTGTTACACTGTGCACTGTACACTGTACCACTGTACACTGGGCACTGTACACTGTGCACTGTGCACTGTGCACTGTTACACTGTACACTGTACACTGTGCACTGTTACACTGTGCACTGTTACACTGTACACTGTGCACTGTACACTGTGCACTGTTACACTGTGCACTGTTACACTGTGCACTGTACACTGTACACTGTGCACTGTTACACTGTACACTGTGCACTGTTACACTGTGCACTGTTACACTGTACACTGTGCACTGTTACACTGTACACTGTTACACTGTGCACTGTTACACTGTGCACTGTACACTGTGCACTGTTACACTGTACACTGTTACACTGTACACTGTACACTGTTACACTGTACACTGTGCACTGTTACACTGTGCACTGTTACACTGTGCACTGTGCACTGTACACTGTGCACTGTTACACTGTACACTGTGCACTGTACACTGTACACTGTGCACTGTTACACTGTGCACTGTGCACTGTACACTGTGCACTGTTACACTGTACACTGTGCACTGGGCACTGTACACTGTACACTGTTACACTGTACACTGTACTTAATTACAAATCTTCGAAAGATTTTAAATCTGGGTCCAGAATTGGGTAAAAATCTTGTTTAGCCTTGTGCAAATTAACACTAGAAATAAAAAAAATTATCATCAAATACCACTATGAAGAGAATGAATAACAGTTACTTATGGAGTTTTAAAACAGAAAGGATGTAATTGTTTTTGCCTAGAACTCTCTACTGTATTGTGATAAATTGTCTTTCTCCATGGAGACAAGCAAGTGACACCACTAGCCCAAGTTACAGGTCAAATCTGTGGAGAGGCGACTGTGTGAATAGATGTTATGAGTTATTATATGAGTATTTTGACATACAGTAGAACATTCCAAGCAAAGCAAAAACAACTCCATCGAGACAAACAAGTGGCAGACACCTCTAGAAAAATCTAAATCTGAAATCCATTACAAGGTCTTATATTATTCCTCAAGTGACCTTGAAGTAATTCAAAGTTATAACTATAATTTGGAACAGTAATTCAGGACATTATTAAGATGTGGGTTTATATTCCTTTGTCTTTTTTTAATTCCCCCTTATTTGGAGACTAATTCTTTACATTTTCTGCATTTTTCCGCTCTGTTGTCTGTAATTTCTGAGGACTCAATTCTCATGTCTGTGGGGGAAACTGGTGTGAATGATTTAATTGGCTGTGAGATGAAGTACATCTGCTGGTTTCCTCTGAACAGGTCCGGGCTTCACCCTCGGGCGATGGCACCCTCAAACAGAGCCCTGTTCTGCACCGCACCGGGTTCTGGTCTTTGTTCGTCTCACTGTCAATATTCTGCTAAGCGTTAGGATGACCTTTACCAGGAAGTGATCACCTTTATACTGTATTTTAGGCCTGGGAGTGATATAAAAAAAAAATCTCATAGTGATAGATTTCTATTAAATCTTTTCAACAAATAAAAATTGCTTTCGGTATTAATTACCAAAAGATAAACAGTACAGACTTTTATTTTATTTATTTATTTATTTAAGAGACAATGCACATTAATGAACATTAGTACAAAAATACATGTGTAAATGTGCCGAAGTTAGCGTACAGCTAATTTACATTCGTAGTCTTTTAATCACTTTTAATCATAGACATTTAACACAAAAATAGTCACATTTCTTCTTCTTCTTCCAAAGTTTGAACTCTGCTCCAAACCACATGATTTTGGTGGGACTCTTGGTTAACTCTTGGTGATCCAAACTCATCATTGACGATTACAAGTATGAAATTTTGGGCAAAAGGTGCACATTTATGTTTAATTTTAGTTATTTGAATTTACTTTTTATCAGTGACTGTTCACATAAAACATAAAAATGACCTATACACTAACAAGGAAGTATATTTGCACCAGGTTAGAGTAAGGTTGCCAATTTCCACCTGTAATCTCTCCTTGGACAGTTCAATAAAAATAACTTTAATCACATCTGGTATATTATGTTGACATTATTGAATCCCTATACAATCATATTCATTACTAAGAGACTGGAATTGTGTTTTGTGCTCCAGACTTCCACCACAGAGGCTCTGAGGAGGCTGCCGCTCTTGGGTCAGTTCTTGGGTAGACTTTGCTGGATCCCACACGTCACTGCAGATGGTGAGTAGATATTTAAAGATCTTATGTTATGTAAAAATAGACTCTAACATGAGCTTTAACCCATGTTAGAATGTTTTGTTTCATTCACACCTGTTTTAGTAACCATTTATTTTTAGTCTGTCTGCATCTCCACCTTGTGATGTCACCTTTGACCATTAGTTCAGTAGAGATCGGCAATTCCAGGGCTAAAATTATCCACATTATTCTAGGAGGAAGGTGTATGGAGTTTAGAAACACAGTGGAGTACTTCCTTCATTACCACATGACATCACAAAGTGGAACAGAGTGTTTTCTGTATGCGTTAAACATGTGTGGATGAAACAAAACACAACACCAGGTATGTTTTTTGATGAGGAAACAACATTATAACACAGATAAGACACAGATAAGAAAATAGAGTAATAACACTGCACTACTTCTGAAATAGTCTGCTTCATTTACTTTTATTTCACTTTATTGAACAAACACATAATTCTTGTTGTTGCAGCCACAAGTCGATCGCTGCTGTTCCAGTGTCTGTGGGGGATGTACTCAGAGGAACCAGAAAATGCTGTGGAGGCTAAAGCTAACCAGTGGATACGGGTATGTGCTCAGTAAAAGGTGAGATGAGAGGCCTCTGTCACAAAGATGAGTTAAGTTGAGATGTTTTATTGTGTATGTGTGTAACTGCTGTTGATTGTGTTTGGTCACTGTTGTCTGTGTTTTGTGTAAAAGCCGAACTAGGGACGGGCATTGAGAATTAGCCAAAGCTAATTCTCAATGCCCGTCCCTAGTTCGGTAGTGTGTGACATGATTCATGAAACATACTTGTCCCTATCAAATAAATAAATAAAGTAAGTAAGTTAGTAAGTTAGTAAGTTAGTGAGTTAGTAAGTTAGTTAGTAAGTTAGTTAGTAAGTAAGTTAGTAAGTTAGTTAGTAAGTAAGTTAGTAAGTTAGTTAGTTAGTAAGTTAGTTAGTAAGTAAGTTAGTAAGTAAGTTAGTTAGTTAGTTAGTTAGTTAGTTAGTTAGTTAGTAAGTAAGTTAGTTAGTTAGTAAGTTAGTTAGTAAGTTAGTGAGTTAGTAAGTTAGTAAGTAAGTTAGTGAGTTAGTAAGTAAGTTAGTAAGTAATTTAGTAAGTTAGTGAGTTAGTAAGTTAGTTAGTAAGTAAGTTAGTAAGTAAGTTAGTAAGTAAGTTAGTAAGTAAGTTAGTAAATTAGTAAGTTAGTTAGTAAGTAAGTTAGTAAGTAAGTTAGTTAGTAAGTTAGTTAGTAAGTTAGTTAGTTAGTTAGTAAGTTAGTGAGTTAGTAAGTTAGTTAGTCAGTAAGTAAGTTAGTAAGTTATTGAGTTAGTAAGTTAGTTAGTAAGTAAGTTAGTAAGTAAGTTAGTAAGTTAGTAAGTTAGTTAGTAAGTAAGTTAGTAAGTTAGTTAGTTAGTAAGTAAGTTAGTAAGTTAGTGAGTTAGTAAGTTAGTTAGTAAGTAAGTTAGTAAGTAAGTAAGTTAGTAAGTTAGTTAGTAAGTAAGTTAGTAAGTAAGTTAGTAACTAAGTAAGTTAGTAAGTAAGTTAGTAAGTTAGTTAGTTAGTAAGTTAGTAAGTCAGTTAGTTAGTAAGTTAGTAAGTAAGTAAGTTAGTAAGTAAGTTAGTAAGTTAGTTAGTTAGTTAAAGTTTTATTGTCCCACCAAGGGAAATTTGTCTTGGGGGCACAGACATGAAATAGACAGAAACAATACAGATAAAAGAATAAAAATGGGGATTAATGAATTGCAGTGACTTGTACAATTAATGCAGTTCATAAAATTCATACATTTGTGTTAATACACTGGTAGCCTGGATGTTAGGTGTACATATAAGTGCGCAGACAGCAGATGGAGCATATTATACGCAGAGTGTTGGCCTTAAGGGGCTGGATAATGAACTGGTGGGTGGGAAGGGGATCTATAGCTACAGGCCTCCTCCCCACCCACCTACAGAAGGCAAAGGGGGACCACAGCACCCAAAACCATCACCACAGGGAGGGTCGAGTGGGGGTCTGTTAGGGTCTGTTACCATCTACGGCATCATTATGGATTATTATGTTAGAATTCACACATTATTAGACACGATTTTCATCTAAAACGACTTAATAAAAGAAACAAGTTCACTCATTTTTGCGTTAGAAAGTGTCCAATGGAAGCTGATGTTGAAGTAAACATCATCATAACGGAGCCGTGAAGTTGTCAGCACGTTCAGTGGATAACTTCCCATTACGTTAGCGAGTAGAAGATTTTTTTTTAAGTGTACCAAAATGACTATGCTGCTGAATCCTACACGTATTAACAATTTAAGAAAATCAAACTGGATAACAAAGTAAGTACAGGGCAGAGGCCGTGGGTTGATTTGCTATATGGTGTCGATTTAAGATTGCTCAAACATGCACGAATCACTCCAAATATAATTTCGAGAGGGTAAATGAGAAGGGGAAACCACTATAACATGGGAAAAAGCTCTGAAAAGTAGATTTTTCATTATAGGTCAGCTGTAACTGTACTGTGGCTTTGTTCACATGCACACTAAAATCTGATTATGATCTGATTTCTGAAACTTTATGATGTTTTAAATTACTTGCAACCTGCAATGATGATGTTGGTAATCAAAGGGACCATGATCAGAAAGAAATTAGATGATTTAACTGTTTACATGTCATTTTAATAGTCTTATAACTCCAAAAATCTGATAAAGATTGGCGTTTGAGTGTGCATGTGACCGCAGCCACTGTTTATTTTGCATTGAAACTATTGCTGTTTTGTGCTGCTGTGTCTTTTCCAAGGGCTACACAGTTGTTCACACAAAAAACAAAAAATTCTGTATTCAGCTCCACCAGTCATTCAGAAAGTTAAAAAAAACTAATAAAAAACACAATAAACAATAATTAAAACAATAAACAGACAAAAAATAAAAGGCAAAATAATAAAATATTACAAATAAAATCAAAGCAAGTATTTTGTGAATAGTAAAAAAGCAATCTCTAAATTCACTTTTTTTTATTTAATATGAAATATGCTAGTTGCTCAGTCACATTGCTTTTTGGTTTGTTGTATAGTAGAGTGTTTTCTGATTAAATAGTGCATATTGCGCTATTTTCTGATCTATGGTATAATGTTTCCTCATCAAAAACAAACCTGCATATTTAGGCTAAGTTATTCTCTCAAAAGGAAATACAAGAGGTGCTCCACTGCAGAATCATTTGGATGATTTCAGGACCAGGAATTACTGATGTCTACTGAACAAAAGGTAAAATGTAGCTGTTCACTTGAAAACTACCATGATGTTATGTCACAAGGTGGAACTGAGCAATTTGGGCTTTGGCAGTGTATCAGTCAATCAATCAAACTTTATTTATAGAGCACTTTTCATACAAAAAATGCAACACAAAGCGCTTTACAGTGATTAAAAAAAGAACAATCCCAAATTTTCCACAAGAAGAATCCCAAATTTCCCACACTTCCCTCCACCCTCCACCCCCCAACAAAGCTAAAATGAACAGCTGAACTAGAGATTATCTATCTGTGACAATCCCACATAAAGCTAAACTAAAAAAGTGAGTCTAACTGTGATGTAATTATCTTTATTTACTACGAACTGAAACAAGAAACTATGAGATTACTACCTGTGACATCCTATTTTTCATAATTCTTTTGATCTATGTACTTAGACTAGTACTGAAGGGCAACTCAAATGTGTGAATGAAACAAAACACAACTCCAGGTATGTTTTTCAGGAGGTAACAACATTATAAGATAGCTTAAAACTCACTGGAATCCAATTAAAGGACCTTTAAAATTGTTTGCTCCGTGTTTGGGTCCATGATTTGCCACTAAATGCTGACTCGCGTTGAATGTTCTCACAGCTTCACAGAAAAAAGGTTAAATCAGCCATTGTTTTGTAATTCTGCTCATCCATCGAGTAGATACTCACTCATGTTGAATTAGTCTATCCGGATGAGAGAGACTAATCCAGGATAAATACAGCCAGATTTCTGTGTGATGATATAACTCCCAGATGAGGGGCAAGAGCCACATTTCCTAATTGATTACACTGAAAAATCCCAATGTTGAACCTGTTCTTTTTTATTATTGACAACAGAAATCAGCATTTTTCTGCACTTTTTTGATGTGTGGAGTGTCCGCTACCTTCTTGTCTCTGTGTAGATGTTATTGCTTTCTCTGGAATATTCCACTGTATCACATTAAATATACATATTTTTAATTTTTATTGTGATATGAACAATTTACAATTCATGTACCAAATAATCTTGACATTCAGCATCAGGACAAAGAGTTAAAGATATAACAACTGAACATCACAAACATAATCGTAGGAATTCGGCACTAGGCCTACAGTCTGCCTATAACTGCAGGTTATTTCTTAAAACACAAAACACATTTTGTTTAATTAGTGGCCCCTCAACACAGTAAATAAATAAATAATAGTAATAATAAATGAATAAACATGCACTTACACATTCACTCACTCATATACACACATACACACACACCAAAGGCAGGGTTCTTGTATTACAGGAGCCCATAACTCCTCAGATTTCTTCATTTTAAAATACTTTTTCCTTTGCCATCACATTTTTAGATAAGATAAGATAAGATATCGTTATTTGTCCCACAGTGGGGAAATTTCAGTGTTGCAACACACAGTTAAGAGAACAGTAAGAAAACAGTAGCAGCAAAAGAAGTACAGAATTACTTAGAAATAGACAAACTCTATAAAGATCTATAAAGATAAGGATTATAAAATAAAATTCTATATACATTAAATTGCTATCTGAATACAGTGGCTACAGTTTGTACAGTACTATAAATAACGTTATATCTTTATAGTAGCTACAGTATCTTACAGTAATAAATACATTTGTAATGTAATTTTTAACCTTTTCCCACCAATTTTCTTTAGTAGGAGGTTGTGGTTTTAGCCAGGATACATAATTTTTTGCTATTAAGAATGTTTCTATTGCTCAAATATACCGTAATTCCTTCTGTAAATAGAGGCGACTCTACAGATCTGAATTGCAGTGTAACGTAGTCCTTTAACCTGCTTCTCTCTCATGATAGACAGGTTTAATCTGTACTGTGGAACATTCTAGACGAAGCAATAACATTTCTGTGGTGACAGCAGTATAGCGAACCCTCCATCAGAAAAGTTGCGCAGTGCACCTTTAACACAATGTTCATTTTAACTGACTGACACCGTTTGTATTAAATAGGTGTGTAGCTTTTGAATGCCTCATCAATGACTTTTCTTCATTCAAAAAATCCAGTGCCTGTGAAAGTACCACAAATGCTGCCCAGATTTCACTCAAATTGACTTTTAATACGTCTTTTTCCCTTTTCTCCACCGTGTTATAAATGATGAATGAGCCTGATCATGTTTCTGTTAGTTCTCCGCAGAACTGTGAAGCATATTTGAAGCCTAAATTATAATGAATGGCTGATTATAGTCAGTGTTTTGTTTTATTGTGTTTATAACAAAGACACGAAGGAGGGGAAAGAACAGAGACAGAAAGATCCATCAGTTTCAAAATTTGCGCAGAGTTTACACAGATGGCTTAAAGTAAACAAGTTTGATGCATAAATCTGACCTAAATGTTTGTATTCATTTGATTAAACGTTGGATATGTAGAATTACTATGCAAAATGTCTTAAATGTGAATCATCTGTGTCCTTAGATGCTCAATCAAATGGTGCTTTTACTGATAAGATTGAATCAACAATAGACCTCTTAATGACCAAAACACTGCACTTGACAGCTGCGTTGTTTGTTTATATTAGGTGTTTTTCATTCGCATGGCAATTATTCAATCAGAAAGGAGAATGAGCCTCGCAGGAGTCTCTTATTTGGGTTGCTGATTCCTGTGCCAAAATCCAGTCGCTTTAAACCGAAAAGACTCTCTGATCTGAATCGTCACTCCCTAAACCCCAGCTCCTAGAAAAAGAACTCAGCCTAAACACAAAGGATTTGGGTTCTTTCTCTTTCAACATTATAACACAGAAAATAGCGCAATGTGGGCCCTTTAATTTCTCTGCGTCTAAAACAATGCAGTAATTGAACTTTAAGAGTGGACCAGATGGAGCGCACTGAAATGTTTATATCGGTCTCGGAGTTTTTGTTATCATCATTTTTCACCATAATTATGTGCAAGTATGTGTCAATATTTATGTTTTCCATAGTCAAGGAGATGTATAGAAATACATTTAGTCATCACCACTATTTGACATTTGTAGTAAACATTACATTACAAAAGCAATCTGCAAATGGAGGAAAGTTTGACTCGACATTATATTGACAATTATGGGTGGGCAACTTCATCAACATATCAACATAAACCTTGATATTTTTGGCAACTCTCTAATAACAATGAGCTGATTCCCATTTTTGTCTAAAATGTGCTAAAACATACCAGTAAATGTTTTGGTTGAGGTTCAATTATCACAAAAATATGAATGAACTGTAAATTATGAGCGACCATAGTGCAAAAATAACACATTATACCAAAAAAGGAAAACTGCAGTAATGGATTGTTTTGTACTTACTTGAAAAAAATGTGGATAATTTCTATATTGCTAAAGGATGAAAGTAGAGCCTGTTATATATGGTAAAAAAATAAGCAATTATTATTTTTACTTGTATTGATTCATCATTCAAGTAGTTTATTTTTTAAAATAGAATAGAATAAAATGCTTTCAGTTGTTATTTCCTGAACATAAACTTTTAATATTCGTAATTTACTATTAAAAATCACATTTCTTCCTTTAAAAAGTTCTGCTCTGACAGAACTGTGGACCTCTCAAGTAACAAGAACTAATCTACCATATGTTATAATATTGTTTCCTCATCAAAAAGATTCCTGGAGTTTTGTTTTGTTTCATTCACACATGTTTAACACACAAATCCTGCATCTTAAGGCTGAGTTCTTCTCTCAAAATTGTGATGTGGTAATTCAGGAAGTGCTCCACTATGTTTTCGTTAGAATCTGTGGGATAATTCAAACTCCCAATCTCTACTAAAGAAAATGTAGAGCGTAACTGCTTAACTTGAAAACGACCACTTCATGACATCACAAGGTGGAACAGAGCATTTTGCACCTGGGAGATGTAGACAGACTAATGATGCAGGGTACCTTAAATGTGTGAATGAAACAAAACACAGCTCCAGATATGTTTTTGAGGAGGTAACATTAAAATAACTCACAAAATAAAGCTCACAAAAGTCAATTTTACATAATATAGGACCTTTAAGACAAATTTAATTCAACAAAAGTAGCAGTTAAATCGTGGAAATAACCTCGTCTCTATAAATATGCCTTTTTTCCGTATGTACCAGGTTTTATATGTAAAGTCCTCATTAAATCACTGACCACCTTTGATCCCAGCCAGTAAAGCTACATGATCTCAAACGCATAAACATGTATTATATTCTCAAATAACAAACACAGAACTATTTTTGCTGAAATTACAAAGAAGCCTCTATAAAAACAATTCATGTCTTCCCCAGAGGGAGTACATGCAAAAAGGACATGTCTGTATCCTATGCTATATTCTCTTTGTAAAATAGTCCCACAACCAAAGTACAATAAACTCATGACTGTATCCGTCTCCCATGAACGAGCTCCCACGACCACAAATGACAGGAGGGAAAGAAGAAGGAAACTTAAAAAAAAAAACTTATGGACCACAGCTGATCTTGTCTGGAGGAGCAGGGCGTTTAACCCAGAGTTGGTGTCTTTCTTTGCCTCTGTTTTGTTGCTCAGTCTGTCAATGGTGCTGAATATAATATTTCCAATGTAGGATCTGCTGTCTCCTTGGATATATTATTGCTTTAACTGGATGCTCTACAGTACAGTATGAAGTAGGGATGTAACAACCGAAATATGATATCGTATCGTCAAAGGTCTCACAGTAATATCATGGGCCATCGTAATGTATCAAATTACAAGTCTCTTTGCTTAAAGTAATAGTTATAGTACAGCAAAAGCTAAAAATACAGAGGGAACTACACAGACCATGATCATTTGCTCCGTTTCAGTGCAGACTACATGAAAAAAATAAATGGGATAAGCACTTTTAAATCTTACTTCTTGGCATTTTAAGAGGAAAAAATAACATTCACAGTTTTGTTTTTCTCCACAAAATATCTCAAATATCGTACCGTAAGATGCATATTGTGAAAATATCATACTGAGAGATTTGGATATCGTTACAGCCTTAGTATTAAGCTAATTTATCTTGCATTTATCCATCGAAAGCAACTTGAAGGAGGTCGAAGAAGATTCTCTCCACAGATATGACCTATAACATTCCAGGCAAAGTAATAGCATCAAATAGAGACAAGTAGGTGATAGAAAAAGTTACACAGTGCACCTTACCTTCTGCCTATTGGGCCTGACCTGTGGTGTGCCCCAGGGGTCAGTTTTAGGACCCCTTTTGTTTAGCTGAATGCTCCTGTTACTTTGTGTATGAAGTTTGCAATAGAAATAAACCTTGCCTTACATTTAAAAAGGAAGATTGCTGCTGATTTAGATCCCCTTGTTTGATATATTTAATACTCCTGGTGACATTGGTGTTGTCAAATGTGTGGACCTTTCAGCTCCAGGGCTGTGATGACTTAACAGTTTTATTCTGACTGATTAAAATGGTTTATTAATCATTATCAACACTATAAACCAAACGCATGCCATGTGCTGGTAAAATAGGTTTTAAAAAGGAAGTCATAGCATCCAGTTTTGCAGTTGTGTGATGGAAAAAACGTGATGCCAGATAAACATAATCTCAAGAGTGAGTTTTAAACAGGCAAAAGCTTAAATAAAATGGTTGCCTGTTCTCATTATTTTGGACTGAACCACAACGTGACTTACTTCCAGTTGGTTTTACCATCTGAAGCTTGGCTAAACTTGTTTCATTGGTTTGGTAAGAATTCAATCATGGCTGAGTAATTGTTAACAGACACTCATTCAAACCGCCCCTCTTTTTTCCTACATCCCCTCTTTTAATTTAAATTTATGAGGGATCATTTCTGTGGCAGCGCAGTGTTCTTGCCCCCAAAGCCAACGCTGTGGCTTTCTCCGTGAAGGAAGCAGGGATATGCCAGGCTTTCTCCCTCCACAGACCACACCTTTTTTTTTATTATTCTTCTAAAAGCAACAGGCGAGTTAGGGGTGATGATGACAAAAAATAACTTATTATCTGGACACCTAGATTACATTTTTGCAATCCAGAACTCATAAAAAGTTAGTATCCACAAAAAGAAAAATCACAGCTTTGAAAGACCACGCTGCAACTTTTCTTACATTTTTATTAGATATTTTTGTAAGAATTTGATAGTTTATAGTGATTGAAGAATGTAATATATTTCCAATCAAATTTTACATATGTTCTAATGGATTATATCAAATGGTACTTTGTGTTGGGACTAAACTGGGACTAAGTCTGAAACCAAACCTAGACTTCACCAGGACTAAACCAAGTCTACATCAGGACTAAACTGGGCTCAAACCAGGACTAGAACAGGACCGAATCAAGTCTACATCAGGACTAAACTGGGCTCAAACCAAGTCTACATCAGGACTAAACTGAGCTAAAACCAGGACTAGAACAGGCCCAAACCAAGTCTACATCAGGACTAAACTGGGCTCAATCCAAGTCAACATCAAGACTAAACTTGGCTCAAACCAGGACTAGAACAGGCCCAAACCAAGTCTACATCCGGACTAAACTGGGCTCAATCCAAGTCAACATCAAGACTAAACTGGGCTCAAACCAGGTCAACTTTAAAACCACACCAAGTCAAGTATTTTATAACAGTTTTTCTTTCCATTCTGTCCCTCCATCCTCCATAGCATGGGTGGGATGTGACTGAGTGAGTTCAGATGGTAGTGATTGGGCTTGTTTTGTAAGGGGCTGCGTGGAGGGCTAGCATGCTAGCGTGCTGTAGGGCCCGGCCAAAGAAACCACAGCGCTCCTCCTCACTCCCTGCTTTTTGAATTTTCTCAGTCACCCACTTACTTTCTTCATACTCCCATTTCTTTTGCATCTCCTTTCATGTCCCCCTTTTATCTGAAGTTTGGGAGATCTGTACTTTTCACTTCAGTGTTTTGACAACATTTTATTATGTTCTTATGGGAAGTAGGCTTTAAGTATCTGTGTCTTTAGCTTCGATAAGAAGTGAACTTACATGCTGTAGGCTACTTGCATTGGGTTGCCAGATCCTATGACTAAAGCCAGCTATAAATCCATAAGGGCGATCTACCGTATATCTAACCAAAGGCACCCAGGGTTTATCGTGATTGGGTCACTGTTTTAAAACCATGTTAAAGAAATTGTTATAGAAGTTTTCAGCTTGTCCAAGAAAGGGTGGAAGTAAAAGGCTGGAGACCAACTGGACGTCTTAAGCAGGAGAAGTTTATTTACCATCAATAATACGGACCCAGGGGGAACTTGAAAAGTCAACATAATCTGATTTCAAAAGAGAACATAGTCTGATCTTTGAGCGTTCAAGCCCCTTGAACTTCCCAAGAAGGAGGTTTATAAAGCAAGTTTGGGGAGGCTATGAAGGCCGGTAGACTCCAGTTAGACAACAATATTTTTTATTTATTTAATAGGGACAGTGCATATTAATGAACATCTACAGTGATGCAGATTATAGCAAAAATGCTCATTTTCATCTATAGTCCCTAGGCAGGTGACACCACAGATTTAACAGCAAAAATAATTAGTTACAATAACAACAGTTATACACTGAAAGTGTCCACAAGTCTGGTTTTCCTTTAGCCACTGTTTCAAGTGTGATTTGAAAGAGGCCAGTGTTGGAGTGTCTCTTACTGATAATGGGAGACTGTTCCAGAACTTAGTGCCTCTGTCACACTTTGTCCGAATGTCGTTCGTCTGTGTGGACCTCACAGTTCCCCCGGGCCGTGGCCGTAGTTCCCATCCCGCTGACTGTCTTTGCATTAATAAAATCCTGTAACGGAGAGGGCAAGTCCATGCAGAACTTTGTATACAAAACATCCATATTTAAAATGAACAAAATTATTAAAATTTAGCAAGTTATACTTGTTTAAAATAGTGCAGTGGTGAACTGAGAATAGTATCTTGTCCAGTATTTTTACAGCTTTTAAAAAAAGTGATTCAACTGGTTTGAGTGTTGTGCCAGCAGCAAGTGACCATGTGGTTATACAATATTCTGTATGAGACAGAATCATGGAGTGTAAAAACATTTGTGCCGCATATAGAGTCATGAAGGATCTTACCTGTCTAAAATTCACTAAGTTAAAATTAACAGTTTTTGTGAGGCGCTTATTGTGTTTCTTGAATGTCAATGTTGGGTCCAACGTCAGTCCCAGGTATTTAAACTCTTTGACAATATGCCACAATTTAGATAGATTAGAGAAGATCATGGTGTAAATATAGCTTTTGTGAGTCAATGTTAAACTAAGAAACGTAAGTGGAGGATAAATTACTTAAATTCTCTTACAGAAATGCTATCTGACTTTTCTGTTGGAGTGTCTTTCCCCTTCTTTCTCCATGGAGTTGTTATGAGACTCTACTCACAGTATGCCCAAGGTATTTTTTACACATGCAATTGGATACAGGAATGGTCTATAAATTTGTTCAATGCCATACTGTCAAACATGGAGACAAGCATGTGGTGGACCCTATACCTGATTTAAAATACAATCCATTTAAAGTACAAAATACTGATAGAATAATGCATAGTTTATTTTTTCTAGAGAACTACAAATCTATATGAAAGCATTAAGTGTTCCTGTCTCTGTTTTTCCTCAGACAAGATTAAGACGGGTTTATTAGTCCAGTTGTATCTGTGTATGATGAGGCCCCTTCTGGAAAATGCTTGTAAAACCTCCCTGTAACAAAGAACATTCATTTCTTAAGCTGCTCATATGTTGTCCATACATTCTCACTTACTGGAATGCCTGCTTAGCACTCATCTGTTTCAAATGATGTCATGCTAACAAAGCCATCCTATATTCCTCCTGCTAATTAGCCTGGATCCTATGGAGAAGCTTGTGTTAAAGATTTGTCCACTGAGAAGGATATTGCCTTTTAGTGCCAACAATATGCTTTATGTTGTGTTTTGTTTATCCACAGAAAATCTTATGTCAGCTCACCACAGATGAAGAGGATACCGCACAGACTTTAATGAAGCTTTTGGGAGTGCCACCAGCTGAGTACCATCTGAAAGTGCTGCGAAAAGTATTGACTCCTCATTTCCTTTTGAAAATGTCTTTAATTAATACCAGAATACACGGTCGTCATGTCGTATATCTGTGGGTTTAGATGCTGGCGAGGCTGCAGGAACAAGCCGGGTCAGTCTGCACCTTTTCTTGTGACGGGAATCGAAGGTAATAATAAATAATGAACTTTCATACCTACCACAGACTGTATAAAGAAGTGGACTTAAGGGACTGTGACGTCACCCATAGCGTTTGGTTCTAGTCAAATGAAGCTCGTCGTTACAGAGAGAGGGGTGAAATTTATTTTCACCGTAAAGTGCGCCCATGATAATTTCCTATATGAAATGTGGCTCGCGTGTTAGCAATGTCCATTTATTTATACAGTCTGTGATACTTACAGTTTAAATGTCTGAAAGAAAGTTGTCCAAAAGCCACAGAAAGAGATGTCTAAAATATAATAGGAGTTGGATGTGTGGTTGTTAGTGAGGAGCAGATGGGGCAGATTGGCAGCTTCACTTCTTTTAATCTGTCAAAGGGCACTGGGCTGTGGCTACAATAGTATCATACAACCATTGAGTATGAAGTGAATGAATAATGCACTTTATTACTCTATTAATCTTATTATTGTTATTGATTTTGAGTAAAAGCAAAATGTACATATGTATTTACATTTTTTTATTGGGATTAAATTTACCATCCAGAATTAGATCAGATGACCTGCCGCAGCTGTATTCACACATATCAAAATGTGCCGTCTTTAGCCTGACAGGTGAGCCTGAACAGAGGCCAGGTGAGGGGAAGAGGGAACAGGTTTTACATCTGCTGTCTACTGGTGAAAAACTCCAAACTTACTGACGGTAGCTTTAACGCTCTATTTCCACAGATCAGTATTTAGTCTGGCATGGCCACCTAAAGGAAATGCGTGTTTATACCCTTAAGTGCAGGATTAGTTTAAGTCCATTAGAAGGAAGCGCTGCTCTAAAAGAGGCTGTCTGAAAAAGCTTTGAAAAATGTTGTGGATAAAATTGTTTTTCCGGTTTTCATTTCTCATTCCGCACTCTACTCTTCTCTCTAATTCTCTCTAATTTAATGTCCCATCGCTATTTTAATATTTTATGATGATTATTTATGTTTTGATTTGTTTGTATTGTGATTTTAATGTATTTCTTAATCTGTAAAGCACTTTGAATTACTTTGTGTACGAATTGTGCTGTAAAAAAAGAAAAAGAAAGAAAGAATATTATTTATTCCTATTACTTTTTAATACAAAGGAGTGTGTTGTTATTTGGACTCTGTAACTGTATTTATGCTAATTTCAGATTATGTAATTGAGGTTAAATTACAAAAAAATTGATTTTCTGAAACAATATGGGCGTCAGTCTCGTGCCAGATTCTCGTGAGAGATTCCTAATGCTTTGGCCCTTTCTTTTCATATTAAATAAATGAATGCATATTATTGGATTACTGATTTCCAAAAAGTGATGTCTTTCCCAACCTTAGGCGCAGATACACAGATGTTTTATAATATAATGAAAATAAATGACCGTACACTTTCTGTTTATCATTTGCAGCTGCCCATGTGACACTGTCCAGGCTACATCTGAAGCTTGTATTCCTCTTGTCACTTGTCCTGAAGCTGCTCCTCTGATCGGAGCTCTACTGCAGAGACCGTTCACCAGTGTCAAAGCCCCTTTAAGTGAAGACTTCATTCAGGCTGTAGCTTCTGCATACTCCTGGTAAGAAGAGGCCACAATGTGAACATGTGTTAGAACCATTTGATGACCAAAGTCGGCTAAAACACATCCAGTTATCAGAAGGCTGTAGTTCTAAACAATACGTTTTGTTCTCATAAGGCTTATAAAGGTGATGCATTACCATATTTTTCGGACTATAAGTCGCACCAGCCAAAAAATGCACAATGAAGAAGAAAAAAAAAACATGTATAAGTTGTATTGGACTATAAGTCGCACTTTTTGGAGGAAATTTATTTTATAGTTTCAGAGACCAAGAACCAACATTTCGTCTTGAAAGGCAAATTATAGAAGTTATAGTATAGAATATAGAACAATCCGTGTATCATCCGTTAATTCGTTTTTCAATATCGAACCAAAAATAGGAAAACTTTTCTTTATTATTTGTCTCTAAAACCAAAATGAAAAAACAGATTTTTCATTTTTGATTCATATATAGCATTCATATATATGGTCTATGGGCTGTCAGTGTGAAAAACTTAATATATAAGTTGCACCTGAGTATAAGTCGCAGGACCACCCAAACCCTGAAACATTTAAAATCTCCAAAATATGAAAAAATGACCTATGGGGCGTCAGAGATTATAACTGTGTAGCAGACAAAACATGATGTGTCTCAAGTTGAACTGAAAATGTGTGACTTTAACATTCAAGTTCCATTTTAGTCGTGATTTTCTCTAATCCTGTTTTAGCCTCATTTATCCTGAGAGTGGAGGAGTGCAGGACACTCTCACAGACAGCTGTTTCTGTGTTGTGGTGGAATATCATAATGTCAGAAAGGATTATGTGGGCGGCTAAAAGAAGTTCAAATCAAACTCCCTCGTGCAGGCCTTTTAATAACAGATCAAAACATCGCGTGCGTCTTTGGTAGTGTGCAATCTCTTTTCTTCTTTGACAGCCAGCTCTTGCCGTTGGACGTTCCAGCGGTGGTCTCCCTCTGGTGGTACAGCTTGTCCAGTCTGGAGGAGGCCGTGCTCAGTCTGATGGAGCAGGTTCTGACTAACAACAAAACTACGTCTCACAAAATACAGCAGCTGATGTCTGAGTCCTTACTGGTGAGTTTTAGACAAGTGTCATCACGGGAAAGGATCTATTTATCTGTGTAGTGTAAAAGCACGTGTTGCTTATTTTATTACACCTCAAGGAGCACATTTAACTATTCTACTTGGGGCAGAGCGTCCCATAGTACGACATTAAGATCCTAATCCTGCATTTATTTAATTACAGGCGTTTTCATTGCTTAAAGCTACCATCTGTAATTAGAATGGCAGACCCGCCCCTATTGTATTCTCACATATCACCACTAGATGCTGTTTTCTGCAGTCCGATAGTTAACTTACAGATCAACTTACAGATGGTGGCTTTAATTGAGTATAATTCATGCTGTGAGAGGGCTCGCCTGTCCACATATCTGCGCTTAGCCTGGTGACGTAGAGATAAGTTTACTACCATGCTAATTCAATAAAGTTATATGGATTGAATAATAATGAATGTTAAATGAATCAGTAATCTTTTGTTCATGCATTTCTTTAACATTTTCATGTATTAACGTTTTTGGGTTTTTTTTATTTTGTTGATTATTTTCAGTAAAAGCCATGGTGGCACAAGCATTTTCACAATTCCTTAGTAACATGACACCTGTTTTTTGTCTAGTTGGTTTACTCAGCGCCTCTTGGATCCAGTTAATATGTTTATTCGATACAAAACACCACCAGACTCCACATAGATTTAGTTGTGAATGTGGAAATGAAAAGTTCTTGAGGACTGAGATTTTTTTTCTACCTCTTTTTTATTAATTTTCTCTTGATATGGGAACAATTATAGCACTGTCATTTGAACAATAAATGTATGCACACTTTTACATTTTTATGCACCATAAACTACAAGTTAAAAACAAACTGAACTGAACTGAACTGAAGAAGCAGCTTGGATGAGCGGCGAAACATGTTCAGTCAAATAAACTCTTGTCCAGCTGACAAATTAAACTCTCTCCTTTGCCTTAAAAACAAAAACAAAAAAATCGTACAAACCTTGAGTGAAGAAACAAACATGAAGAGCATCACACAATAAATAAATCAAAGAAAATCTAAGAAACTAAGCAGGAAAATTTTTAAAAAGATATATAAATGAAGAAAAAAATTAAAAAGTATACAGATAAATTCATCTAAAATATATAAATTAAATAGATACATAAATAAATATATTAAAAACTAATAAAAATATATAAATTTAATAAAAATATGATTAAAATACAAACAAAAAAGGAGGAGTAGGGTTAGGCTTTAGCAGTTAACAAAATAAAACACTTATAGTTTAAAATAAGTCCGTAAATGGTTGCCACTTTCTAAAAAATGTGTTTACGATACTCTTGGAATAGCTAATCTTCTCCGCTTTCAGAAAGGATCGTATTGTTATTCCCATGAAGTGTTGAGGTTCAGTTATCATCCGGGCATTACTTTTGCTGCTTGATGGCTTTGCTTCGACTGTTTTGAGTTGTGCTTTTGGCTCCGCTCTGCATGCGTCTCACATCATTTGGCTCAGTGGTAACTCGGTCTCACGTCGTTTGGCAGCTGCTCCTCAGATTCACTGAACCCTGAGTTACATTAGAGCTCTGGGCTTTGTGCAATCGGCAAACTTCAGAGAAATCGACCGGTGATTTTGAACTGAGATACTGGCTACTGTTCGGGACTACTTTTTAACATTAGTGATTTATTAGGTGACATTTTATGCACAGAGCAAAATTCACTACATCCACATGAGCTGAAATGGTTTGAATTCAAAATAGTAGTAGATTTGACTAGTTTACTTTTTTCAAACATTTATTTATTCAGTTCTACAGTTTAACTTCAAATATCTTAATCCATATTTCCATTATTTTCTCAGAAAAATCAAAACAAATATAAAAATTATTGATACCAGTCAAAAAACATTCAAACAAAAAGCTATACATACAAACTGATTATTAAATGAATTATTTGAAATCAAAGCCTTTTTAAAAACTATTTTAGCAGTGCATATATATATTCACCCATTGTTCACTCATTTACTCTTGCAGATTTTCATTCATCCAAGTCACTACAACAATATTTATCTGGTCTAACGTGTGCACACAACTGTCACGTTAAAGACGCTCTATTTTCGGCAATTTATAAAAGGAAAAAAGAAAGAATACAATGACATCTAGATGAAGAAAAATGGTCAGTTTTCTCAGTTTTCCCAGATTTTGTCACTATCGCCAACAGAGCCCAAAGGGAGTCGTCATCCTCATGTTTCCAAACGTCTTCCGGTTTCGTGACGTAAGCGTGAATAGATCCCATTATTATGAGCACAAAAAAGTAAATGCGATCATTACTGAGCCTGAAAAACTATTGTATATGTATATAGTATTTATTGTGAAAGCCCTAGGAAGAGTTACTACTGGAGAATGGTTCAGAAAACTGCTCTGTGAAGCACATTTTCTTCCAGTAAACACAACCAAATAACAACATCTAAAACACTAACGCGAACTTGTTTTGAACCAGGTGTAATATCATAAACTAAAGAATGGTGTGTCCGGGCGTAGGCTTGCACGTGTGCGTGTCAACTGCCAGCGTGATAAAAGCTGAGGTCAAACGCAGATGTACCTCTTTAAACAAACAAATCCTGGACAGGGCCGTACAGTAAACACCAAGTGATTGCAGGTTCACTGTGTCATACATAAAACATCACAACACAAGTCCAAGTGTTTACAAAACTCTCCCCCTAACAGCCATACCTGATTACAGTGAGTTTGTCCATGAAACCAATCAACAGGGAAGTGGATCTGGGGTGCAGGCTATTCTATTTATTTAGACACATACAAACATTTCGCATTCAAGACGTTTTCAGGTTTGCAACAGGAATCATGCAGTTCTAGTAGACCATCACCGCAACAGTGACAGAACTGACAAACTTGTGTTGAAGGGATCAAAGTTGGCTGAACATTTCTCTCCAAAAATATCTGAAAATTTGGTTTTAAATGTGCTCTGTGTAATCCATTTTTAAATTTGTTTCTGGTGCATTAGGGGCCAATGTTGAACCTGAGACCACAATCGCAATATTTGGTATCAGTGCAATTTGTGCGTTTCATTAAAAATATATAAAAATGTAATTGCTTTTAGCGCACTCCTGGCTTGAAAAGTAACACTGCTCAAGACAAGGTCTACACCAACAAACATTGGGGGAAATTAGATTTTAGTGATCTCCAACCTTTTTTGTGCCAATGTCAGGCAATATTTTCACGGACCGACCTTGAAGTTGTGGCCGGATAAATACGTCAAATAAAATGATGACCAACATTATATTATTCTATTTTGTAAATATAATAATAAACATTCCCAAGGACATCTGTCTTTTACTCATTTTGCAGCTTGTGGGTTTAATATTAGCGTTAATGTATCATGTGACGGAGACAAGCATCTGGACAAGAGTCAAGAGTGAGTCACAGACGGATGTAACTGAGAGAATCTGGTAATTTTTTCAATTTTTTCAACATAAAACATTGTTCAGACTCGAATAATAAATACAACGGAAATAATGTAATAATGTTATTTATTCTTTCTGTCGAGCCTGGTACCAAACAACCCACAGATACATTTTGCAGTACCTGGCAACCTGTAATGTACCTTTAACCTGCTGATTTAATTGAATGCTTCATAAAAACAGAATTCAGCAAAACAAAATACAAATAAAAGGTGCACGATGTAGCTGTTTTGAGTATCCGCCACCTGCTTGTTACTATAGATATGCTGTTGTTTTTTCTGGAATATTTCATGGCATTACATATAGTTTAACCTTGACCTTTGACCTTCCAGCACCACCAGAAAAGTTTTGTAGTTTTTGTCGTCCTATATGATGATATTTGAGCTGCGGTTGGCCAAATAATTAATGAACACCTATAACTGACACTAGAACTAACTCCTGAAGTGTTAAATTGTGCTGTTTATTCGTTGCTGGGCTCATTTCTTACAACATGGTCCAGTTAGAAAAAGATTTATCCTTAGAGAGAAGGATCATATCTGATATTTGGCCTGCTGCTGTGGCCGATAACCGATATTTGCCCACCATACCATGTTATAGTTGTTTCCTCCTTTCATTTATCCTTTTGAAATTGTATTTGGTGTGATTCGTGCATGTTTGAGCAATGTTTATTCACTTATTTTAATCACTTTTCATTAGTATTGTTACGTAATACTATTTTTCCTTTTTATTTTACTCATTATTTGGTTCACTACTTTTTATTTGTACATGATTTATTCTGAGTAATGGTGTCCTGCCTCGAGTGTAATTTTTACATCTCTACCACCTCTGGATATGATTGCCTGCATGTGGAACTGCCCCCCTCGTCCCCTCCCTCTGTTGTTTAAACTATAATCAAAAATGGGAAACATGAAATCAGAGCCACATTCCTCGTCTTGGCTTGTCCTGCCCCACGATTCGGGCCCAATAACAATAAACACCAACTTCCTGGACCACTCTGCCAAAAACAGGATGTTTGTAGCGTGCCGTAATTTAACCTCCTTCAAGTGTTAGTGGTAAGGTATGAAAAGAGATGCTAAAAACGCCCATGTGTTTGTATTGTGGACAGGCTGGGCACTGCAGATACACGAAGAAGACGCCGTTACGTTGGGGGGGAGATAGTTTATAGACCGTGCACATGAGCCAAGCTGAAAGGAGAATACAACAGGATATGGTGAATGTTAAGTTGGGCGTACGCTGTGCAATATTTGGCCCTTTTTGAGCCGATTTTTCACTTTTTGGGATCGAGTTTTGGCTTAATCACGCGTCGTGCTTTGTGTACATGGGGTAACGAGAACCGATTAATACCTCACGACCAGCTCCCAATTGGCAGTCGTAGGTCACAGGAATAGCCAAACTATTTGAAATCCAGCCGCTTCTCGTGACGGTTGCACTGTAGAAGTAGTTTGTACAGTGTGAGGACATGAATCGTGAGCTGTGAACTTTTAAACTCTGCGATTCGGTCCTAATCCTAACCCTAACCCTACAGTTTGAGCTGGGGAGTGAAACGATCGAAAATATCGCACTGTGTACCCGACGTTAATGAGAAGTGTGTAATGATGTAAAGCCAGCACTGGGTGGAGCACTTTGACTTCGAGATTTCTTCCTGGAAAGTTATCCAACGCCTGATTAGAGGTCTTTTGAGTTTATTTGTGCCATTTTGTAGGTGTTGGTCACAGTACTTCTAGTCCAGTGATGATTAAACATGAAAGAAAAACAGAATCAGGTAAAAGTCAGCCAAAGAGCTTTATTTTACCAGTATAATAAAAATGATATAGTTTAATTATTTATGTATACATTTTTAACCATGAAGTCCCATTAAAATTAAACAAGACAGACCTGGCCGAGGCAGCAGCCAACACAATTAACGAAGTACCAAAAGTCACAAATTATTATCTTGGGAATTTACAGTTACTCTTGATTTGGCAGTTTTGTTTAAGACTAATTTCAGCATTCATTCTAGTTGCCAAAAGAAATACATAAAATCGAAATCTTCCACCATTGATTTCATTATTATTCGCCCTGTAGGATTTATTATTTTGTTTAATTAAAAGAAATAGATATACTCTTCTTTTAATCATTTTTCAAGTCTGCTGTAAATACCTCAAAAAGCCAATAGAAAAAAACAGCAGTAGTGGATATATGAACATACAAGTACCATTGAGTATGAGGACTTGGGGAGTGGATGAATAATGCATACAAATGTAAAGTTTGAAGTACACATATGGCTAATGGATTATTATTACTTTTATTCATGTCAGCGTGTTGAAACTAAGGCGCATAAGTTTGTAAGTGCCATTTCTACAGAACAAAAGTGGGTAAAAGAGCGGTGAATAGATGGGGAGGCAGGCTGGACGAATACAGTTTGTGATTAAACAGCGACCCCCAGTGGTCAGGGTTTCAAGTGCGCTCTTTCCTCAGTATATTGTAAGTGGTCAGTAAAAAGAACATAACTGGAATAATCAGATACGCCAATAATTAAAATACTTTTGGTGTGTGTTTACATGCACAAGAGAAAGCAGATCGTCAAAAACTCCCAGTTAATAAATGGATTTTTACTGTGAATCAGAAATCAAACTACTCAAATGAGATGGTTTTACATTTATATTTACATTTACATTTTGCATTTCAGTAATCTGATGACTCCAGAAATCAGATTATGATCATATTTTTGGTGTGGATGTAAAATAATAACTGTTCTTTGCTGTGTGTTTCAGCCCAAAGCCTGTGCTCAGCATTGTTCCATATTCTTGGTTGTGAATGACATTTTCAGGTGAGTTTATAGTGATGAATAGAGTTCCTCTACACTATAACAATAGATCTTAACATAATTATCATCACATTCTTGTCTTTTCCAGGTGTGCACTTAAACAAATGGAAGAAAATGAATCTTTAAAATGTCTCATCACAACATTTACAACGTGTTTCCTCAAAGAACTGACAATGCAGGAACAGCGGGTATGTTTTTTTAAATCCTGCTTTGTATTATAACACTGGTTTCTTAATGAAGTCTGCTAACATTTTTTCCATGGAGAACAAGGAAGGTTTAGTACGCAAACTTTAAGGGTACAAAGGACTCCCTCTGATCTGAATCCTCTACCTAAACCCCAGCACTGGCAGCCAAACAGTAATCAGTGCTAGTGCAGCCTCTGCAGCTCAGTGAGTGAATTCTGGAGGTTCTGAGGTTCTTGCACATGACCAGTCCATATACAGAGAATGAGAAAAATCCAGGCTTTTTAAACCAGTTGGAGCACATGCTACACACAGTTCATTTAACTATTTTCAAGATACATAATAATTTTGAATGAACCTGACTTGATACACTAGAAACGCCATATGCACAGAAGCTTAAATTGACATAATATCCTGCCAGTATAAAGTCTGTTACAGTCTAGTTAGTAGAATTGTAGTAATTGGACTCTGCTCTTCGTGACACATTTGCACTTCCAGTCAAAAGTTTAGATGCACTTTTTCATTTCATGGTTCTTTATTACCATGATTATTTAGATTGTAGATTCTCACTGAAGACACCAAAACTATGAGAGGCTCATATAAAATACAGCAAACAAAAAATAAACTCAAAATAACTCAAAACCTTTAGATTTTTAAAAAATAACCTTTATCTTTTGCTTTGATCAGTGCTTTGCATTTCCTGTCCCTGATAAGGCAGAGCTGTGAAGTGAAAACCATTTCAGAAAGACTCACTGAGAGAAGGCCAAGGCAAAGCAAAGCAAAAACAAAGCAAAGGGCAGTCACCATGTGGATTTGAATATAAAATATAAAAAACAGTGTTGATTTATTTTTCTTTATTACATAATTCCATAAATCTTGCATCTTATATTTGATTTCTTCTGTGTGTATGTAAATGTAGAAAGCAGTTAACGTAAAGAAAAAAATATATACCGTATGCCACATTACAATAGTCTCAAATGCAAATTGAATTCACATTGTCCAGCTAATAATCTTATTTCAAATCGAACATTTCTTTCTGACCAGTTTAGACATATGTAGGCTCCATGCCTCACATACATCATAGTTATGTCATGGACCCTCACCCATTACAATTGACCCAAAATACCAAACCAGATCCGCGCCGTTTGATTTATGACCTGTTTCATGCTTTTCCAGCTACCCCACATCTTTTTTCTCCTCGATTAACCAGTAGATGGCAGTACTACAGTGCTTTTCCACGCCACCTGCTTTTAACTGCTGTTGATGCAGGACACTAAACGCCACCTATTACACGCTACATTAGCTGTTAGCACCTCCTGTATCACGGTTACACAAGCACCCTTTCCAAACAGCATTTCTCAGCCTTTCAGTGCCCTGTGATGTACGAGCCAGAGGAGGGCTGGATTTCAATTCATTAAGCAGGGTGGTAAAAAGCTAAAAGTGCAGATGATACTAGATACTTACTTCAACAAGTGTCGATACTGAAAAATCTCATGTTAACGGCTGTTAATCTCATGATGTGTAAAATAATCTTACAACGATTAATCAACTAATCATCACAATCATAACAATGACTAATACAAAATATATATATCATCCTCATATTTTGGTAGTCGTGATCATTCTCTGACTATACAGACTCTAAAACCAAAAGTCCTTTTGACAAAACAAAGACAGCAGCATTATTTAATGAAAAAGGAAAAAAACAATCAGATTTTCATCAATAATACAATTATTATTTTATTCATAAATATTCATAAATATTCTCTATTTTGAACCCTTCATTGAACATATTTCAGTCTTATATTTGGTTACAAATGTATTTTTAAAACATGACAATTACAATTGTTGACTCATCGACTAATCAAAAAAATAACATTGCATCCATAACCGTGAGAAATGGTATATCTGCTAAGGTTTTTCATTTGACATTTGAGACTGTTAAAACTTAATCATTTTATGATACTTATAAAATAAATCTTTCAGTCAGTGCCATTTAAAACTGAAATTTCCTCCTCTAAAAGTCTGACAAATAGTTTTATTTTAACTGTCAGATCTCAGAAGCTCAGCAGGGCCGGGCCTGGGTAGGACTTGGATGGGAGCCCACTGGGAATTCCAGGTGCCACAGGGGGGCGCCAGTGGCAAAAAACTGTCATTGTGTCCTTAGGCAAGACACTTCACCCACATGGCCTAGTATGAAAGTGATGTGTGCATGGCAGGACTCCTTTGAAAAAGAGATGAGTAATCTCAATGGGACTTTCCTGGTTAAATAAAGGTAAAAAAAAACTGTAATTAATATTACACAATATAAAATTTAGTTAGCATATTTTTCTACAAAACAGCTGTAGTCCAACATATGATATACATACAATTTGTAAAGGAGATAAGAATTTACTACTGGACTACACTCAATGTTTTTTAATAACAAGAATATTACAAAATCATATGAGGTCACAAGCTTTTACTTTGTATCACTTGTATCACTATTCGGAAGCAGAGTAATAAATGTGTTGTTTCAGAAGAGAGTCCCTTTGAAGGCGTACTTCCCAAAAGCTCCTGCGGGGGTGCTGCTGCCTCTGCTGACCCAGCCCTCAGGTGAGTGCATCGGGTCGACTTTCGCCGGGACATGGCACAAAGCACAAAGCCTGCTATTGTCAGGAACTGGTTTTGCGAAATGTCCCTCTACTATTCTTTAACTTTGGGTAAACACTGATTTCCTGCAGCCAAATTATTAAAGAATTACTGCTAATCAATAATCAAAGTTAATTTATCACTAATACTAACCCCATTCCCTACAATGATTATGTTTGGTTTACAAATCTGATCATTACCTGGTTTCTGAAGTTGTCACATTATGAAATGCCATGTAAACAGTGATATCTGATCTGAGTAATCTGATTTAATTCTGCTTGTTGCAACTAATGTGTCAAAAACAAAAATTAGATAGAAAATGTTAAAAGGCCCATATTACCATCAAAAACAGACCTGGATCATATTTTGTTTCATTCACACATGTTTAATACACAAACCCTGCATATTTAGGCTGAGTTGTTCCTTCAAACACTCTAGCGATGCCATGTGGTAATACAGGAAGTGCTCCATCTCAGAACTAAAGGTAAAACATAGCTGTTCACTTGAAGATTCCTGCTTAAGTGGAAGAGCTGTCGAGATTTAGACAGCGCAAGGTATGTTTTAATGAGGACAGAACATTATAACAGATCAGAAAATAACATAATATGGGCCCTTTAAGGTTCAGAGGCGTGCATGTTTTTAAACCATAATGGGATCTGTTGAATCTGTTTTTCCATCTGAACTTATATTGTGACCAAGGTCTCAAACCGGAGAAACATGACTAGGCATGAGTTCTTTTGACATTTGGTATAATTTAAATTCTTTGTGAGTCAGTCTTTAGCCATTATCAGGGCATGTACATTAATAAAAGAGCGAGCAGACGACAGCACAGACGGCTGACCTGGATTAACTTTCACAATAATAACTATATACTTTTTCCCATTATTGTTAGGCAACGATCTCCTTTTTTTAATAATTCAATTTGTAGTTCAATACATGGGTCACAAAAGCTACACATTTTTTACAAAACAAACACTAATCATTTCTATAAACAACAACAACCAACAACAGCAAACAAACAACAACAGCCAACACCAACAACCATAACAACAAACAAACAACAACCACAACAAATAACAATAACGATTACAACAACCAACAACAGCCACAACCAACAACAACCAACAGCCACAACAACCAACAACAACAACCAACAACAACCACAACAACCAACAACAACCACAACCAACAACAACCACAACAACCAACAACAACCAACAACAACCACAACAACCAACAACAACCACAACCAACAACAACCACAACAACCAACAACAACCAACAACAACCAACAACAATCACAACAACCACAACAACCAACAACAACCACACAACCACAACAACCAACAACAACCACAACAACCAACAACAACCAACAACCACAATAACCAACAATAACCACAACAACCACAACAACCAACAACAACCAGCAGCAACAACCAACAACAACCACAACAACCAACAACAACCACAACAACCACAACAACCAACAACAACCACACAACCACAACAACCAACAACAACCACAACAACCACAACAACCAACAACAACCACAGCAACCAACAACCACAATAACCAACAATAACCACAACAACCAACAACAACCACAACAACCAACAACCACAATAACCAACAATAACCACAACAACCAACAACAACCACAACAACCAACAACAACAACAACCAACAACAACCAGCAGCAACAACCAACAACAACCACAACAACCACAACAACCAACAACCACAATAACCAACAATAACCACAACAACCAACAACAACCACAACAACCAACAACAACAACCAACAACAACCAGGAGCAACAACCACAACAACCAACAACAACCACAACCACAACAACCACAACAACCAACAACAACCACAACAACCACAACAACCAACAACAACCACACAACCACAACAACCAACAACAACCAACAACAACCACAACAACCACAACAACCAACAACAACCACACAACCACAACAACCAACAACAACCACAACAACCAACAACAACCACCACAACAACCAACAACAACCAACAACCACAATAACCAACAATAACCACAACAACCAACAACAACCACAACAACAACAACAACCAACAACAACCAGCAGCAACAACCAACAACAACCACAACAACCAACAACAACCAACAACCACAACAACCAACAACAACCACAACAACCAACAACAACCACAACAACCACAACAACCAACAACAACCAACAACAACCAGCAGCAACAACCAACAACAACCACAACAACCAACAACAACCACAACAACCAACAACAACCACAACAACCAACAACAACCACCACAACCAACACCAACCAACAACAACCAGCAGCAACAACCAACAACAACCACAACAACCAACAACCACAACAACCACAGCAACCACAACAACCACAACCAACAACAACCACTACAACCAACAACAACAAACACAACAACCAACAACCACAACAACCAACAACACCTAGCAACACCCAGCAACAACCAACAAAAAACACAACCAACAACAACCAACAACAACCACAACAACAATCACAACAATCACAACAACCAACAACCACAACAACCAACCACAACCACAACAATCACAACAACTAACACAACCAACCACAACTAACAACAACCAACAATAACAACCAACAACACCTAGCAACAACCAACAAAAAACACAACCAACAACAACCACAACAACCAACAACCACAGCAACAACCAACAACAACATATACAGTGCTTCAGTGTTATTGGTGCAGCCAGATTTGAAGGGCCCATATTACGCTGTTTCTGATCTATGTTAGAATGTTATTTCCTCGTCAAAAACGCTGTTACCTCATCAAAGACATACCTGGAGTTGTATTTTGTTTCATTCACATGTTTAACACGCAAATTTGGCATATTTAGGCTGTGTTCTTTTTTCAAATGGATAACACACAGAGCATTTTGAGCTTTGGCGATGCTGACAGTCTAATAAACCAGGATTTCTCAAACATGAAACAAAACACAACTTCAGGTTTGTCTTTGATGAGGTAACAACATTATAACCTGGCTTAAAGCTCACAAGAATACATTTTGTGTAATATAGGGTCTTTGAAGTTAAGTTTCTTTTCGTTGAAATAGGAAACATAACAGAGACACACATCCACATGTAATGAAAGGTCACAGAATGGCAGCCGTGCTTTTGTCAGTCTGCCCTAGGACAACTATAGAAAACTCCTTCTATCACGAAATTTAACCTTTAAAGTGCAATATTTTACACATTTCTAGGTCTCAGAAAACATTATGTCATTCTATACATTTCGTGCTCAGCTTCCAGGTGCCATTGTGAGTTTAAATGCAGATTTTTGTTTATATAACAAGCTCTGTAGGGTCTAATCTCTAATATAAATGATCAGGTTCAACATTTTTCAGTTTACATTTTTGGGCATTATGACCAAATATAATAACATTAATAGGGAGAAATGGCTCTTGCCCCCGATCTGGGAGTATTACATCATTACGCTCTGAAATCTGAAAACCAATGGGCCATTATTTTATGAAACTGTTGTTATTATTGCTATGTTTATATTGATTCTTTGCAGCTGATGTCAAGATTCCCCGGGGTTGTGATGCTAACCATAGGCAATGCTCTGTTTGGGAGTTGTTAGTCTTTAATCTGAGGTTTATTTTAACACAATCTGACTAGTAAGTGCTGCTGACTTAGTTGGAATTGCAAAAAGTGAGCTGATTTAGGTTGTTAAACAAGTCCCTCTCAAGTCTAACATTAAGGTCACAAGATCGCGAGCGTTAGCCCAGAGTGTATCAATTAGTCGCTCTCACCTTTTCTGTTGAAAATCAAACACGTAAACAGGACCATGAACGCTCGAATTGATCAAAGGTTTCTGAGAATGTGTAGTTTAAATAATTTGTAAATTTTTTCTCTATCTAAAGACATATCAGGTTGTGTTTGCTAATGTGTGCATTGTGTAGAGTTACCAGACATCCCTATTTACCTGCGACAGTCTCAGCTTTGAGCCCTGTGTCCTCTGTCCCAGCAGATTTATCCAAAACCAGTGATTTGTCCCAGTTTTGTACAAGAAATGTCCCCGGTGTCTCTATTATTGACAAATTTGATACCTGCCAACAGTAAAAAGATGCATAAATTGTCATTTGTTTAGGTAAAATACAGAAAAGCTGCTTAAAAATGACCAAAACACAAAGAAAATGTGTCTACTGACTCACATTAGTGCCGAGTGCAGAACAATTTTCCTTATTTACGCACTTGTTTCACAATTTTATTATTACCAACCCAAACTGAGGATGTCCTCATTTTTTATTTTGAAAATCTTGTCACTTTAGCATTGTCTCCATGGTAACTAATGCAGGTTCCACCATAGAGGTACATGTAGTGTAATGACTTTTTTGTAAGGCACGAATCAGCTCTCCTGTTGTAGCTCGGTCTAGATCAGCTCTTATGTTAAAACAAAGCTCAGATTAAAGTCTAACTTGAATAACAAAGCTTCAGACAGAGCAGAGCCTACAGCTAGCATCACGTCCCAGGGAATGTTGGCGACATCAGCTGCAAAGTATCGATACTCTATGTAATTTGGTCACAGAAAGAATGTTTTTTTTGGATATTGGGTCTTGCATAGTACTGGGGGATGCACATGCAGTAGGTGAATGCAGGGACACAGTGGAGCAGAGCTTATCTGCATGTGTCCAGACCAGACTGTAGGCAGGAGTGAGTCTCATGAATGGAGCCATTTAGGGACAGACTGGAGCCCTGCCACAGCTCAGGGTTAATAATTACTGCCTATGTTTGTGCTCAAGGGCCATTTTTCAGCACAGACTTGACGGAAATACTGTAACGTTTGACTTTTTATCATGAGCTGTGGTGTTTTAGCGTTGTTAAAACATAGCCCTGGGAGAAAAGCATGTATGTCAGTGTGATGTGATGTGGGGAGCTAAAGTAGGTTTGATTGAGCAATTGTGGCTTATTACCTAATGGAAAATGTAAAGGCAGGTTATTAACTCATTTGTGGTTTCGTAAAAAAGAAGGGGAGTAACATATCGCAATCAAATGCAAGTCGTAATTTGAGTTGGCGCAGATGATCAAATCGCCAAGGCTCCAATTATTTAGGTAATTATAATAAAAGTTTGTTTAGTTTAGACCTCCGCAAACATCAAATTCTGGACACTGCTTTTTAAATCAAGAAGTTTCGTTTTTCATCCAGAAGCCGTTTTCAATTAGATGGTACTGATCTGAGACTCTGGGCATTATAAAATGCTGAGGCCAAATGGAGCAGGACGTCTTCATCAAAAACATGCCTGTTTTGTTTTGTTTCATTTGCACATGTTTAACACACAAACCCTGCATATAGTACCTCTCTCAAGCAGAAAACACTCTGTTCCACCTTGTGATGTCATGTGGTAATACAGGAAGTGCTCCACTGTGTTTTTAAACTCCATACACCTTCACTAGAATCATTTGGATGATTTCAGCTCTGGAATTGCCCATCCCTACTGAACTAAAGGCCATGACATCACAAGGTGGATCAGGGCCTTTTGAGGTTTGAAGATGGAGACAACCTAATTATGCAGGATTATTCAAATATGTATTAATAAAACAAAACTCAACTCTGAGCATGTTTTTGATTAGGTAACAACATTATAACATGCCTTAAAGCGCACAAGAATCCATTTTGTCTAATAAATGTAGTTAATATGATTAAGTTAGGTCCAGGAGCAGAATCACGCCTCAACCGCCCTCACCTCTCCAGTGAATCACAGCTCACTTCTACCACACCTCAATTTCCCAGAAGCCTATTTGTAGCAGCTTATCCCGGAAACCCAGTTCGTCCCGAATAACTTGACCCTACCCTCCCAACCCCGATCTGTTCGCTTCCAGAGATAAGACGCTTACGAGGAGGGTCATTTGAAGATTGAGACTGAACCCCCACCCTGAGTCTCAACCCAGCCAACCCGCCTCATCTCCATATAATGAACGCTTTTCGCTACGTACATGTGTTGTTGGCGTGGTCCTTGCTAGTGAAATGACCTTTAAACATACACACCACAATACTTTTCTAATGTCATGCAGCACTAGTATAAAGTCACACTGTGTTTAGAAAAAGTTATATTTGAGTTCTGGCCACAATGTTAGAAATGTATTTACCTATGTATCCAATTTAAGTAACCACTATATTTAAATAAACCTTTCAGAAATGCCTGAAGAAGCTTGGAGGGACCATGTGACCTGGCTTAGTGGCTCATTACGAAGGCTGTCAGAAGAGGAAGAGGAGGAGGAGGAGGAGGACAGAGATGGGACTAACAGGTCAGAAAAAGTGTGATTTTATGTGCTCTGCATTAGCCAATCTGAGATAGACTTCTCCTATTTCTCCCTCTCCTGGTACTCTGCTCTGGCGCCTCATTACAGACTATTAGCCGGGGCGGGCAGAGCAGTGCAAAAGGCAATTGTTAACCAGTCTGGTGAGAGTGAAAGGAAAGAGAAGGCACACAAAGGAGAAAATGACTCCAAAATTAGCATAAGGGTTAACACAAGATTTCAGCAACAGTTAATAGGCCCAGAGGGTAACTCGTACTATTCATCGTGTCATATTTTAAAGCTTTAAGCCTTTGTCTGTTAAAGGTATTATGTTACATGTAATAGTTGGGTAATTTCAAATTACAAAAGCATTTTAGCTTCATCGTATATTACTGACAGTGATCTAATCTGTTTTGGAATCTCCTTACCCACTTTTTATGGAGTACTTAATACTGTCTGATTATTGTTGAATAAATTAATATAAGTATAAGCACTGCTCAAAGCAAAGTTCATCTTAGTTTTTTTCTAGGAAATCTTTAAAGGAAAGATTTACCCATGTTTTAGTGGTTTCCCTTCTCATTTACTCTCTTGAAGTTGTATTTAGAGTGATTCATGCATGTTTGAGTAATCCTCAAGATGTCATCGCTTCTGTCAACCCCCGATTTAACGCCTTCTGCTCTGTACTTACTTCAGTTGCATTTTATTAAAGGGTGATGTCCGTAGGATTCGGAAGAACCACAAAGTAATTTTGGTACAAACTGCATCTATCCACTGGAGGGGTCGACAGCTGCACTCCTCTTGTGATGATGTTTACGACGACGTCTGCTCCCAATGGTCACTGCCATTTTCTAACACAGACGTCAGCAGTTTTATTTCTTTTACTGAGTCATTTTTAGTCAGTATTAAAATATCCAAATTATAACATGATGAGCCACAGTTTAGATTATAACCATACAGCAGACACAAGCACAGTAGGTCCTTTTTAACTGTATTGTGTTTAATGCCACACTTTAGACATTATTGACACTACACCATAGAGATAACACAACATGGAAACAAGCTGTTGTCAGACCCTCCAACAGAAAAGTTACATAGTGCTCCTTTAACCACTGGTCATAAAACAAGAAGATTGGTCTGATATTAGCATGAAACAGAACTGAATTTGTTAGTGTCTGTGTGGATTGGATGAAACGTAGCAGAGAAGAGCAGAGATGTCGACTCTAGCCTCCAGCTGAGGCTTAACAGGACCCATTATCCCCTGTGCTGCTCTGCTCCACGGCTCCATAAAAATCCCCCCGAACACTGAGATCCAGCGGTGGGAAGATCTGTGAGCCTGGTGCCCCCAAGTGAAGAGGCAGCTGCTGGGGACCTGCTGGGGCCCTGCTGAGATCTGCGGCTGCTGCTGATCATCGCATTTAGAGCCACAGGACGAATGACGGAGTTAAACAAATCTGAGAGAGATCGGGTCCTCCACCTGCATTAAGTCTAGACTCACACGGCTGCTGTGGGAGAGGAACCAGTGATGGGACCCCTGAGGCCCTGAAGGATCGCTCCAAGAACTTAAATATAAAGAATATTTTTTGTTGTTTTTTAATTAGAAAAAAAAATTATTGAGTAATTCTTCCTCATTAAGAAGTGTACCTGTTTCTCACTACATTCACATATTGTGCCCCACAGAGGGCCCCCCCTGGTGTTTGAAGCCTGGTTCCTGCTGGTGGGCGGCTCTCGCTGGGTGGACGTGGCTCTGCAGCTCCTGGTCTCCTCTCAGGACACAGACTGTGACCATCTACTGTGGCTGCTCACCTTCTACCACCACCCCACCAACAGGGGGCACCACAGGGACCAACGGCTGGTGAGTCTGGTCTTTTTAAAGGTGCACTGCGCATCTTTTCTGATGGAGGCTCCGCTACCTACGTATCTCAGTGGAGATGTAATTGCTTTCTCTGGAATGTTCCATGGTATGACATTAAACATTTCCATCTAGTATTTATTCATTACGGGTGTTTCTGTTGCTCAAAAGTGCAATAACTCCTCCTGTGAATGGAGGCGACTCTCCACAGATCTGAACTGTAATGTAACGTAGTGGTGAAACCTTCTTGTCTCCCTCGTGATAAACAGGTTTAATCTATAACAATCTAATTTCTGTGGAGACAAGCAGCTGGCGAATCCTTCACTAAAAAATGTTTGCACTTGTAATGTCTGTTTTGCTCCTCCCTGGTCCATTTGGGCCTATTAAGCCTATTTCATATTTTCAATTAAAGAAGACAGAAATATATTTTTTGAAATTTAGTGTTAAACTATAAGCGTCATAGATTATACATTATTTTACGCTCTGTTCATTGTAAGTCGCAGTATTGATCTGAAATGGCTTAATTATACAAACAGACGCATTAACACGAACAGCTCAAAACTGCAGAAGTGTGTGTTGTTTTCGCTCATTTAAATGTAGATAAACTGAACAAGAATCCCAAGCAGCTGTTGGCTCCAGGCTTAAAGTTGTAGCCGTTTTTAAATAAAATCGCACTGCAGACAACACTATAAACCACTGCAGCTGCTGAATTCAAATCAAATTTGTGTATTACCCAAAATGACAAAGTCTTTTCACAGGACATTGTTTATTCAACCGACAGAAAGTTAGAAAGTCAAACTGTTTTCGCCTTGGATCCTGAAGCGTAAATTATGAAAATGTGCCGTGACAAACTTGTGCATCGTAACAGTTCAGATGATGATGGGTGAGAAGTCGGAGACAGCAGCCGTCTCCCACGGCGACGAGAGGGAGACACAGAGTCCAAAACTCAGACGGCCGGTCCAGACACTTAGTGAACGATCAATAGTGCATCAGCCCTTTCACCCTCCTCTCCTCTCGCTCTCCTTTGCTCTCACACACAAACTTTCTCTTCTGCTCTCTCGCACTTTCTCTCTCTCTCTCTCTCTCTTTTGCTCTCTTGCACTTTCTTTCTCTCTCTCTCTTTCACTCTCTTGCATTTTCTCTCTCTCACAATGTCACATACTTTCTCTTCCTCTCTCTCTTTCACTCTCTCACACTTTCTCTCTCTATCACATACTTTCTCTTCCTCTCTCTCTTTCACGCTCTTGCACTTTCTTTCTCTTTCCTTCACTCTCTTGCATTTTCTCTCTCTCACAATGTCACATACTTTCTCTTCCTCTCTCTCTTTCACTCTCTCACACTTTCTCTCTCTATCACATACTTTCTCTTCCTCTCTCTCTTTCACTCTCTCACACTTTCTCTCTCTATCACATGCTTTCTCTTCCTCTCTCTCTCTTTCACGCTCTTGCACTTTCTTTCTCTCTTTCCTTCGCTCTCTTGCACTTTCTCTCTCTCTCTTTCGCTCTCTTGCACTTTCTTCCTCTCTCTCTCTGTCACATACTTTCTCTTCCTCTATCTCTTTTGCTCTCTTGCACTTTTCTCTCTCTCTCACACACACACACACTTTCCCTCTCTTTCTCTTTCTCTCTGTCTTTCTTTCTCTCTCGCACTTTCTCTCTTTTGCTCTCTTGCACTTTCTCTCACTCTCTCACACACTTTCTCTCTCTTTCATACTTTCTCTCCCTCTCTCTTTTGCTCTCTTGCATTTTCTTTCTCTCACTCTCTCACACACTTTCTCTTTCATACTCTCCCTCTCGCTTTTGCTCTCTTGCACTTTCTTTCTCTCACTCTCTCACACTTTCTCTCTCTTTCATACTTTCTCTCCCTCTCTCTTTTGCTCTCTTGCCCTTTCTTTCTTTCACTCTCTCACACACTTTCTCTTTCATACTCTCTCCCTCTCTCTTTTGCTCTCTTGCACTTTCTCTTTCTTTCTCTCGATCTGTCTCTCTCTCTCTTTCGCTTTCTTGCACTTTCTCTTTCTTTCTCTCTTACACACTTTCTCTTTCTTTCTCTCTCTCACACACACTTTCTCACACACACTTTTTCTCTGTCTCTCCCTCCCTCTCCTTATCCCCTCCTCTCTCTCTCTCTCTCTCCCCCTCCGCCCTCCTCTCCCTCCCTCTATCTATCTCTCCTCTCCCCCTCTCCTCTCTGTCCTCCTCTCCTCCTCTCTCTCCTCCTCTCCTCCTCCAGTGTCTCTTTACCGCTGTCTGCACTCACCAAACACTCATCCATTATTTAGCGTTTAATCGGTTACACTGGGTTTGTCTCCGGGCTGTGACTCACCTGCTAAAAGTGGATCAGGCACATTCCCATGTTCTGTAGCCTCAAACTTTTCCCATGGATCATACGAACGCACATCACAGATCATCTCATCACGTAGACAATTAGTGCTGAACCGTTTCGGATACGTATCGAAATACTTTTTATTTTAAATTGTGACATTCGACACCGTACAAACAGTAAAAGACATTAGACATTTTTGATTTGATGGAACAGGGAGCGCATACGTCAAGGTCAAAGTCTGAAGGGTTGAGGAGTAGGGATGTAACAATAACCGAAAAATCGTGATATCGTATCGTCAAAGGTCTCACAATAATATCGGGGACCATCACAATATATCGAATCACCAGTCTCTTTGCTTAAATGAATAGTTATGATTCAGAAATAGCTAAAAAAAACAGAGGGAACTACATAGACCATGATCCTTTGCTCCGTTTCAGTGCAGACGACATGAAGAAATAACTGTTCTAAGCACTTTTACATCTTCATTCTTTGGTTTAAGTCTTGTGAAGCATTTTTAGAGGAAAAAGTAGCAGATTCACAGTTTTGTGAATCTGCTACCACAAAATATTGCAATAAATATCGAACCGTGAGATGTATCTGGTGAAAATATCGTACAGAGAGATTTGGATATCGTTACATCTCTAAGGACAATAAATGTTGTACCAAATGACTGGTCAAAGCGTTTTATAATGTCACTATTGTTATTATGTAGAATATCTTAATACATTGTGAGCTTTCCCACGATATCACATTAAATATCGTAATAAACATCATACCGTGACAATATCGTATCGTGAGAATTGGGTATCGTTAATAAGAATGGCTTCTGTTCTTCTTATAAGGGAGGGCAAGTGTGTGTGTGTGTGTGTGTGTGTAGATAAATAATAAAACAGATGTAAGAGGCTGAAGGCCGGAGAGAAACCAAAACGAAAAAGGAAAAAATAATTATTCTTGAAATGAACGATAATCTTTTTTTCTCCCTTTTTCTTCCTTTCCATGTTTCCTCTCTCTCCTCTCCTCTCTTTTTATTACCCCACTTGTTCCTTTGTTAATTATTATTGTTATTATGTTTTTTTAATGGCTCAAACGATGACAGTGCAAATAGGGATGCACTGATCCAGCGTTTCCAGTCAACCGATACCAGTGCAGGGAATAAAATAAGAGTTATGTCGCTGTTATTTGTCTCTCAACTTTGTGTAAATGAAAGTTCAAACATTATGAGACTTTCTGGGACCATGATCAGTCTTAAATAGTCTTATTACATCAGTTTATATGTCCATGCAGGATCTCCACTGAACTATATATAAACGACCTCCCTTCAGTTTGTTCCAATGCGCTCATTCAGATGTGAGCAGACGATACAGTCATTTATACACACGGTCAAAACACAGCGCAAGTAGCTAACAAACTTACTGACACTATGGCTCATGTTTCAGAAGGGCCAAACCTCTCATGCTTAAAACTCAGTGTAAACAAAACGGTTGCATTGTTCTTCTCAAAATCCGACCTTGCAAATAATCTGCCAGATATTCATGTTTCTGGGGAAAAAATTCAAGTCGTGTCAGAATTCACATATCTCGGGATCCTTATAGACTCAAAACTAACACTCAAATCTCACACAAAAAAGGTGCAATCGTGTCAAATTTAATATTTCAAATTTCCGGTTCATAAGATCACATCTATCATTACAGACTGCTAAAATGTTCATGCTATGGTCCTATCACATATAACGTACTGGTCACAGGGAATTAACCTCCTGAGACCTGAGGTTTTGTCTGGTGTGCATTTTTTATTTTTTCTTACTATTTGGGATAAGTAGGGCCTATTAAATATAGTAACTAAACTGTTTTTATACAGGAAGTATTTTTTGCCCATATGAGGACAATGGGTCGATCTTACTGCATGACATCAACAGACACCGTTGTTTTAAAAATGTAAAAAACACTCAAATGTACAGATAAAATGCATTCAGCTGTTTATTTCAAGCTCTAAACCTGCCAAATGTGACGTAGGTCGACCGTGAGCACGTTAAAAACACAGACAAAGGCGTGAAAATGTGGTCCAGTTTTCATTTTTTCTGGTTTTCAATCGTTACAAAAATGCGGACATGCAAAAAGTGCAAGAAGTGCAAGGTACAAAATGGAGGCAGCACTTTCCTCTCCAGCAGCAGAACTGTCCAGATATCATATCAGCACAAGATCGCACAGGCAGAGTCCCTCAATATGGCTGCCAGGTGAAAGTGAAAAAAAAATACATGGTGCTAAGAGGCAAAAATGTAATGTCCTTGTATATGGCCACAGGGTCTCAAGAGGTTAAAACAACACTGAAACCCATAGAGTCACTATACAAACAGACAATCAAAATCCTGGATAAAAAACCTTTAAGACATCACCACTGCACCATTTTACAAAAATATAACCTGTTAAGTTGGGAGGATGTTATAAAATATTCAAACCTTTGTCTAATATATAAAATCATTCATGTTGTGCCACCTGCTCCACTCACTCAGTGCATAAACATCAGGACCACCACACACAGAGTGACCAGAGGGGCCCGAGGAGACGGGATTATTCCCTTGTGCAAAAGTGCATTCAGTCAGAGCCTTTTCTGTTACAGCCGCCCAGGAGTGAACTCTGTCCCCTCGAACATCAGAGAACTGACCACATCCAGTCTGTTTAAACAACATCGAAAGAACTGGTTCATAACACATCAGACACGTCGTCATTAGTGATTATTATTTTCTCCCCTGAACCCCACTGTTCTGCCTCTTGTGTCTCTGAGGTCTTGTTGTGATGTGTTGAAATATTTTTTAACTGTCGATAATTTTACAGTTTTGTGTACACTGTATTTATCAACTGGATTTGTATAGTTATAGCTAAAATTTTACTGCTTGTTAATAATTGCATATTATTCACTGTATAATGTAAATATTTTGTTATCATTGTTTTTAGGGAGACCATTTTAAGATCTGTCCAGGGACTACAGATGAAAAATCGCCTTTTGGCTAATTCTGGTGCATTTACAGCTGTGTTAATTAATGTACACTGTCCCTGTCAAATAAACCAATAAATAAATAAATAAATAAACTGATATTTGGAAGCCGATAACCAATCCAGCAGCTTTTTCAGTATCTGCACCGATATCTGGTACCAGTATCGGATCGGTTCATCCCTAAGTGCAAACACAGATGGTTCATAAACAGCTGTATTAATGTGTTCTTAAGGTGGTGTTCAGACGGTTTATTAGCTAAATATTTGCGTGTTTGAAATGTGCTTCTTTGATCCTCATCCACCGGGTTTAATTATTCAACCTCCCGCTGTATTATTCATGCTCGATATGCAACATTGTGCAACACTTGCAAAATGATCGCAAAAGAAATTGTATTTCTGTCAACTGGACAAAAGTTTTTAAGAGCGAATTTTTAAGGTTCACTCACCCAAGAGGTTTCTTCACTTCTAACATGATTCTCCAAGTCATTAAAACTAACACACCCCAGTTGTTTACACTAAGGAGTATCTGTTATTAAGTCCATTGAACTACCCTAAGGTGTGAACTGTCAGATGAGTCACATTTTACATAATCGTTCCTGCTTTAGTGGGTGATCTAGCTCCTATTAGCATTACCCTGCTGTTTTCTTTACTGCAGAATTACACTTTTATAAGCATAACTGATGTAAATATCTGTTTGTATCTGTCCAGGTGGTTGTCAGAGAAGCGTGGGGACACATGTGTGCTCTCTTCACTGCTGTGGGGGCCCCTCCTGTGGGTGATGGGAAACGTTTCCTGGCAGCGCTCTTGTCACGGGGGCCTCAGCAGCCCTCAGCAGCTCCTGTATTGATCCTTCAGCTCCTACTCAGCTTCGCCGTGTTCTCTCCTCTGCCTCTGAGTGGATCAACACAGATTTTACTCGCGGTAAATAAACAAAGCTCTTAAACCATTAGCAATAGTCTTTGAGTTAAAGCGCCTTTGCCTGATTTTTTTACCATGCATTTGAGCAAATTAGCCTTGCCCATAGGGTTGTTAAAAGTGTCTAATACTAATTGATACTAAAGCTAGTGTCGAAACTCGATTGAGCAAGTATCAGTACTAAGAAGTCACATTTACAGGGCAGAAATCAGCCTTTCCTGAATAGCTTCTGATTAAATGGACATAGCTAATCTGCGCTCCAAAGAGGAAGTGAACATGGGCAGAGTCCTGCACCGGGGGCCCGCAAATAGTTGCTGAAAAGGGCGGGTTTGCGGGCGGGTAGTGATTGCACATGGGCGGGTCAGGTGAATCAGTGCACGGGGTGTGATCTCAATCCTACATCCAGCGCTGCCCATGAGAGAGACTTTTAGAAAACAGAAAGTAGCCGAAACCTGGACTGAGGACGGTTTACTGTTCGTGCACAGTGACCTTGGTTAGATCAAATTAAGGCTTTTATTTTGTGTTAAACCTTTTTTCATTGTTTCGTTGTTATTGTGCTATTTAGGGCTCAGGTAGAGCAAAATGTTTAGCCCACAAGTTTAACCTACCAAGTTTAACCTACTAGAGTGTATCGTGTATTACTAGTTTAAGCCTTGGCAGTACCTACTATTGCTGTTCGTTCGTTATTGTTCATTGAGATGCGCATTGAAAACATTTAACACGGGCACGTGCGGGTAACGGGGGGAATGTTAACGGGTCCAGGCAGATTTAACTTTTACATAATCACGGGTTTACAGGCGGGTGTGGTGCTGTGCTGCACGGGTGTGGGCGGGTGCGGGTCTCCAAAATTGGACCTGTGCAGGACTCTGAGCACGGGTGCACTTCCAGTTCCATCAACTCCGGCTCCATTTCACATTGTATTGGAAAAACTTCACCCCTTTCTACGTAACTGTTGCTGTCAGGCTCATTATTTTGGTCTTAAAATGTTTATATTAACCCTCTCTACATGTGACCCGTGTTTTTATTCCACTTTTTACCTTTAAAATCAACTCCTATTCCTAATCCTAGTCCTCTGTGAGCTCCATTTGACTGGATCTGAACACTATGGGTGATGTTACGCTCTTTTAATCCACTTTTTTATTCATTTTATGATCAGAACAAGTATAAAACTACATAGACTACTAGAACCTACCTGGAAGACTGAGAGATTATACAGATATAAGACCCCATGGTAACAGTAAAGAAAATACGATGATTTAAAGTCGAAAACCACCTTCGATTGTCTAAAGAAAGTATTTTTAATCATCACCGTGGTATTAAAATCTGTTCATGTCAAGTCTCTCCCTTAGTATGGAAATGAAGTTTGAGATTTCGGTAGCGTGACAACAACACGGGCATGTAAACACAGTGAGTTGTTTGTGTGTGCAGGTGGCGGAGCGGTCTGGCGTCACACTCGAAGCTGCGTGTGTTCTCGGCTCTCTGGAGATCAGACTCAGCGGAGGAGGCCGCGCTCACACTCTGCTGCCCAGGATCAAGGCTCTGCAACAGGCACTGGCACCTAACACCTAGACACATGCAACCTCCATAAACCCCGTGTACTTTTGCACCAGATGCCCTCACTGCTATTGCCATCTACATGCTGTTAATGTATGTGTGGTTATTACGGGAGGCACTGTGGGTGGACATGTGAAGTTTAAAGGTCCTAGATTATGCAAAACGGACTCTTGTGCACTTTAAACCAGCTTATGATGTTGTGACCTCATCGAAAACATATCGAGTTGTGTTTTAGTTCATTCACATGTGTTTGAGTAACCTTTTGTTATTAGTGTTTACATCTCCAAAGCTCAAAATGCTCACGAAGCGGTAGTTTTGTTCAGTAAAGAGGGAAAGAATTCAGCCTAAACATAGTTATTTCACATGTGTAAAATGAAACACAACACAACTCCAGGTATGTTTTCGATGAGGAAACAACGTTATACCACATAAGAAGCATAATATAGGCCCTTTAAAGACTTTAACAACATTGTGCTTGAGCAAAATGAAGACACTGTGGTTGATGGGTGAATGTTTAACCCACTGTGGCACCTTTATCCCTAACACTAAGCTATAAGAACACTCCCGATGCTGCGTCTGCCAAATATTATCCTGGTTTTGAATGGACAAGTTCAGTTCTTCTATGCAATGAGGACCAAAAGACATTAAAGGGGCTGCACCCAATTTTTTACAATTTTCAGACCATGAGACATTTAGAAGCAGTCCGTACTCATTCCATTTCTTGCTTCATAATTCTTTACGAGGATGTTAAGAATGCTTCATCTGTTTCAGGGTGCAAATCTGAGTTTTATTGTTATAGAAAAACAACAGCCAGTCTGCTAACGCTGCACCAACTCCACTTCTGGCTGAACACTGATAAAAAGGCTACAACAAAGTTTACCGTGTGCCTGCCTGAGTTCAAGCTTAAAGGTGTATTATGTAACGTTTCTGGTGGAGGGTCTGCCACCTTTTTTGTCTCTTTTGGTTTTCTAGCAACTAAAAATACCTTGCTACATAGACGCGTTTAATGACATTCTATAGTACATCACATTAAAGGTTCTATATTACGCAAAACTGATTCTTGTGCGATTTTAGCCATGTTATAATATTGGTACGTCTTCAAAAAAACATACCTGGAGCGGTGTTTTGTTTCATTCACACGTTTGAGTAAACCTGCATTATTATTAGTCTGTTTACAAAGCTCAAAACGCTCCGTTCCACCTTGTGACGTCATGAATCGTAGTTTCCAAAGCTCCCTTTTACCTTTAGTTCAGTAGACGGCTAATTCCAGGGGTGAAATTATCCAAGTGATTTTACTGAAGGTGTATTGAGTTCAAAAACACAGTGGAGCCCTTCCTGTATTACCACATGACATCACAAGGTGGAACAGAGTGTTTTCAGTTAAAGAACACAGCCTACATTTGCAGGATTTGTGTGTTAAATATGTGTGAATGAAACAAAACACAACTCCGGGTGTGTTTTTGACGAGGAAACATTATAACATAGATCAGAAAATTGTGTAATCTAGACTCTTTAACCTCTTTAAGAACCCCCGTTTCACCAAAAAAGGTTACAGAGTACACCTTTAATCCAGTAAAATATACACTCCGAGTTGTAATATACCATGAGGGGTGCTGGTTTTGGCATTTGCGATATTATGTTTCGTCTTATTTCACTTTACCAAGGCTTTTCCGTATCATCCGACGCGAACAACCTTCTGCAGAGGATCAGAGCCGCCGCAGAGCTCATCCGCACACTCGTTACCCCGGGTTCATTGTCCGGTGCATTTCACAGCACGTTAGCTAACAGCGCTACGGGACAATGACAGCAGCGCGTCAAAACAGGGCCACTAGAAAAGCGTATTTGAAGAGCTCCAATTATCCACATAGACCCTCATACACAGCCCCCCACAAGGACACTAGAGGAGTGACAGGACCAGTGGCTTGTGAGATGTGCTGGAGTCCTCCCACTCACATAATTGTCTCACAGAACAAATCCTTCACGCTACGATGCAGCCGGGAGACATTCAGAGAGCACTCGTAACTAATGTTTTACAGCTCTGTGTGTATTATTGAAGAAAAACTGTAAAAGCATCCCAACAGTGTTTAGTCTGCACATTTTATTTTATCGGCGTGGAGCTGGTGGTACATTTGCAAAAGGATACAAATGGTTCATAAAAATATTTTAAAAAAGCAAATCTTGTGTTTAAAAATTCATGTCATTTGCATTTTGGAGTCTTTACACTTGACGGCAACAAAGAGGATGTGTTCAAATTAAAACCAATTCATATTTCATTACCAGAGCGTTTGCCACCGTGATTCTGCAGGTTCAACATTAAAGGCGAACTGAAATGATTATTAGTTATTATACTTATCCATCCATAGAGCGACAATAAGGTCACGCCACAAGACCAGATCTGTGGAGAGGCAATCCAGTTCATAGTAAGAATACATGATTTTTAATGTATTTATTCAGTAATTACATAACAAGCAGTTGACAGTCCAGTAAAATAATGCACCTTTATGTTACAACTAGACAGTTACAGCATCGTATATGGAAAATTTGATGATTTTTTTTTACTAGGGATGTCCCGATCTGATATTCAGTTTCGGCATCGGCCCCGATCTGGCTCTTTTATGAGTATCGGACAGTATCGGATTCTGTCACATGATTGGACCGATCCAGTTTCACATGTTTTTGTGGCATCGATGCTCTTTACAGCATCTGTAAATCAAAATACTACCATGTCCGCTGTGTGGGACTTTTCACTACAGTGGTTCCTCGTTTATTATTCTAAAAATAACCTGCGATAGGTGAAATCCACGAAGTAGAAAAACCCTGTAACAACTGTAAACCCCCTCCACGATGTGAGCAGGGAGGGGGAGCAGGGAGAGGGATCGCTCCGCACAATTTGGCCCACGATCTAAACTGAGCGCGGGGGTTGAAAAACATAGTTATGGGAAGTTGTTGGCGCTGTATTTTATTCTTATAAACAGACACGCCACCTTCGATTACGCAGAAAACAATACGTGGGTTCTCCCTTAGCCAGAACGCAACAAAATGCGCGTTCATACACCGTAAAAAAAAAAAAAAACATGCAAAATTGAAAAAGGTGAACCACGTTATAGTGAGGGACGACTGTACAACAAAACAACAGTCAAACAGCGACGTGCAACTGCTGCAAACAGTTTCTCATGGAGGAACCAGCAGAGCCACTTTAACACGACCAATTCGATTCGTCACTTACAAAAGAATCATCTGGACGAGTCTGAGATTTACAAGCACAAGGCAGCAAAGCCACAGCAGGAAACACTGGCAGAGGTATCGGTATCGGAAAGAGCACTCCTTAAAAAAATCGGATCGGAAGCCAAAGAATTTTGATCGGGACATCTCTAATTTTTACAAAACCTACAAATGATAATGATATATGTATTTTTGCATCTTTGTTCTTTTGTATCTCAAAATGTCAAATGTCAATCACAAAAAAGTGACCAAATCAAATACAAAACAAGGTCGGAGAAATAACTTGACACGACAAATACAATTCTATGTATAAAAAACATACAAAATGATACTAAATATACAGCAAATATGATCAAACTAAATACCAAAGAGGCAGCGCATTTCAGTTTATGCTCCCCTGGTTTGTCTATTACACCGAACTATAAACACACTGTATATTACACCATAGATGGTATTAAACCAATAGTCCTGAGGGTCGAGTATCAAGTATTTTCCAGTATGGGGGCCGCTCTGAGGTCATTTATTGTGGGTAAAAACACGGCTCCCCAGAAGGTATTTCCAGTCTAAACGAAGAACCAGCTCCTTCCCTCAGACTAAACACACATGGAGCTCTGCCTTCACGTCACCCGCCGTCGCTCATGGAGGTCTGAGCGCTCCTGGGCTCAAGTTAAACAGGTGAAAGGGGCCTCACCGCTCCTCTGGGCTATTGAGACTGTGCAGCTGATGCCAACAACATTCTCTGGGGCTGTGATGCTAGCTGGAAGCACTATTCTGTTCTGTTAGTTAGTAGGGATGTAACAATAACCCAAATATGGTGATATCGTATCGTCAAAGGTCTCACAGTAATATCATGGACCATCACAATATATCGAATCATGAATGAATAGTTATGATGCAGAAATAGCGTAAAAAAAACTACATAGACCATGATCCTTTGCTCCGTTTCAGTGCAGACGACATGAAGAAATAACTGTTCTAAGCACGTTTACATCTTCATTCTTTTTCTTTGGATTAAGTCTTGTGAAGGCATTTTTAGAGGAAAAAGGAGCAGATTCACACTTTTGTTTTTGCCTCCACAAAATATTGCAATAAATATCGTATGGTAAGATGTTTATGGTGAAAATATACAGAGATTTGGATTTCGTTACATCCCTAATGACAATAAATGCTGAACCAAATGACTGGTCAAAGCATTTTATAATGTCAGTCTTGTTATTATGTAGAATATCATGAGCTTTTCCACGATTTCGTAATAAATATCGTATCGTGAGGTTCATACTGTGACAATATCGTATCGTAACTTGGATATCGTTACACCCCTATAAATTAGACTTTAATCTGAACTTTATTTTGACCCAAAGTGACTGTAAAGAACTGATTTAGTTGTAGAGAGAGCGCTAGTTTTTCATTTCATCACCTGTCTTGTTATGTTGTCTCGTTTGAATCCATTTTGTATTTTTTTCTTGACTTTTCAGTCTTAAAACTTTTTTGCCCGTGTGTTTGCTTATGTGTGCGTTGTGTCGCCGTGGTAACTGCTGAACGTTCCATCAATAGAAACGCATTACAGAGCGCCCCCAGCATGATGTCACTGCAAAGTATCAATAGTGTGAGCAGCTCTTAGATGATTCTAGGCCTGTCACAATAAACGCTCCGTCGACTTATCGATGGATGGAGCTCCACAGTCCCACCCATTTCGACGTCCGCTCTGCTTTTGGAAGTTAATTTTCCTTAGAGTTTATAAATCATAAAAAGAACATTTAACGCTACTTTCCGATTTATGTTATAAATACAAAACACACCTGGAGTTGTGTTTTGTTTCATTCACACATGTTTAACACACAAACCCTGCAGGTTTAGGCTGCCACATGGTACTAAAGGAAGTGCTCCACCAGGTTTTTAAACTCCACACACCTCCACCTGAATCATTTGGATGATTTCAGGCCTGTAATTGCCCATTTCTACTGAGCAAAAGGTAAAATGTAGCCGTTATCTTGAAAACTACCACTACATGAAATCACTTATAATTCAGGATTAGTCAAACGTGTGTGAATGAAACTCCAGGTATGTTTTTGATGAAGTAACAGCATTATAACACGACTTAAGACTCACAAGAGACAATTTTGTGTCGTATAGGGCCTTCAAAAAGGATCGAAACTCAAGGCTTGACAAAATGTTTTCACTACTTCACGGTTTACAAAGTTACAGAAACAGACTTCAAATAGAATTCTCGATTTTCTTCAGCAATATATCATACTTTACAAGGTGTTACGGTGACAGGCCTGGATGGTTCTGGTGCTGTGTGTGCAGAACGGTTGGCAGAGGTTGGCAGAGGTTGGCAGAGGCGGGCGAGCGTGGGCGTACACACATTGTGGCATTCCCCTCTTCTTCTACTGAGCAAAAGGAGGGGAGCGCTCGGGCCAAGTGTCTGTCATCGCCATCTGGAGTTAGCAACCTGGAACACACATTCACACAGATTATACGCTGAAGTACAGTCAATGAGGGTTACAAACGTGCTGCATTTTTGTCTAGTGGAAATAAATAATCGTGTGGCCAAAACGACAACCGTGAAAAATTCTTGAAGATGTGATAATTGCGCATGGAAGTGTCTAATGAATAACACAGACCACAACATAACTATTGGGGGATAACTCCACAACTCGCATTCCAAAATGAATCCTTTCGTAGTAAACTGAACCCACGACTTTCCGAGCAACGAGCACGGGAACGGCTGGATAAAAGGGAATTCTAGAAGCAACATGACCGAGTCGTCACTTTGATGATGATTATTTTTATTTGGATCGATTGACCTGAGATAATTTTACATACGTTTCTTTCCAGCGGACATACAAAACGATATATTAAGCTGCGTGAAAATAAATATTCATCATAAAAAATACTGTATGTAACATGCAGTCGTGTCTCTGTGGCATCTCGGTGTTGTCTCTGGAATCTGTGTGGCATCTCCATGGCGTTTCTGTGGTGTCTCCGTGTTATTTCCATGGCGTTTCCGTGCCGTCTCCGTGGCATTTCTGTGATGTCTCTGTGTTTTCTCTGTGGCGTCTGCGTGGCGTCTCTGTCTCAGTGGGGTCTCTGTCTCTGTGGCATCTCTGTGGCATCTCTGTGATGTCACTGTCTCTGTGGTATCTTTGTCTCTGTGGTGTCTCTGTGACATCACTGTCTCTGTGGCTTTTCTGTGGTGTCTCTGTGGCGTCTCTGTGTCTGTGGCTTTTCTGTGGTGTCTCTGTGGCGTCTCTGTGTCTGTGGCTTTTCTGTGGTGTCTCTGTGGCGTCTCTGTCTCTGTGGCTTTTCTGTGGTGTCTCTGTGGCGTCTCTGTGTCTGTGGCTTTTCTGTGGTGTCTCTGTGGGGTCTCTGTCTCCGTGGGGTATCCGTCTCCGTGGCATTTCTGTCTCCGCATTGTCTCCGTGTTGTCTCCGCATTGTCTCTGTGTTGTCTCTGTGTTGTCTCTGTGTTGCCTCCGTGTTGTCTCCGTGTTGTCTCCGTGTTGCCTCCGTGTTGTCTCTGTGTTGTGGCCTACACTCCTGTTCCTGCTGAACTGAGCCAGTGTTAGATATGACTGATTATCAGCTCAGTAGGCACAGGAGGCCAGGCCGCTCCAGCTTCTCCCACAACGCTCTGCTCCCATCACACCAAATCTGTGTGTTAAAGACAGACGTCCTCCTCCAAAGTGCAGCTCCTCTGGGCTTATTCCACCTCATTAGAACAAAGTAGCTGCTGAAAGGTGACCATGACAAATGGAAGCTTCAGCGTTAGTCAGACCTGTGCAGAGAGCAACAACAACCCTCAAGGATCAGTGCAGAGTCTCCCTAAGATCAGCAGTGGTGGAAGAAGTACTTAATGTTACTTAAGTAAAAGTACAGATACTGGAACAAAAACACTCAAGTAAAAGTATAAGTATCGCATGAAAAAATCTACTCAGAAATATTAAAGTACCCGTTAAAAAATGTACTTTCCTCAGTATTTTGCAGATTTTGAGCTCTTATTAGGCTTCTAATGTAGTGATTTTGATAAAGATATGTGCTGAATGTTCAACAAAAACTATTAAATAGCCATTTTTTTGTATTTGTATATTTTTGTTTGCTCAGCCATTGAACATATTAAAGATAAACCCTCAGCCTTTTCTACATGTCTCAAACAATAATAAAAAATACAAACTTTTACTTTTCAGTCCAGTTAAAAAATGCAGCTGAGTAGAAAATACAGATACCCAGATATCCAATGTAGTAATGTAAAAGTAAAAAGTATCCCATTTAAAATCTAGTTAAACAAGGTACAGATGCCATGAATGTATATTTAAGTCATGGGTCTAAAAACTGGATAAGACTTTTAATAAGAATTTTCAAAGTGCCTAAAGCCTGAAGCTTTGTAAGCTTTGGCCCAGCCCTGCTCTGACCTCGTGCTCTGATTGGACAGAAGTGCAAGTTTCTGTGGCACTAGGCCAGTATTCAGGAAGTAATAAGAAAAACTTTTTTGGCTCTTTGCGCCACTGAGCACAGAGAAAGAACACACCATCTTGGGTCCATCCTCCAGCTTTTATTCCATGATTTAAGTACAGTAGAGCTTTTGAAACTCAATGCTACTTCCTGTATTTTTGTACTTTTCTTTTGAACTTTTTACCCCACAAACTACCAGTGACGTAAAACTATGATAAATAATAATTGCCACAGATACTTACCCACCAAACAAAATCATAATTAGAAAAACATGAAAACTCGTCCTTGGCTACGCACTTTAAGCAGGAGCAATCACACTAGTTCCTGGAGGGCACGGCCAGTTTATTTTCAGTGTCTTTAGTCGGCTCTGGCTTGTTCCTTTGATGTGCGGGGCTCCATTTCCCTCCCATTAGCGCGCAATAAATCACCTCTGGATCCAGCCTCTGATGGCAATTCCTCTTTTACAGGCCTTTGATAGTCATTACTCTTTTAACAGGCCCTAAATATAGGCCCAAAATGGCAGACTCCACATGGCCCTCATTTCTAATTCACACATCTGTCGTCGGTTAGGCGCCATTTTGTCGTCTAGAATATATATAGTCTGATAATACCTCCTCATTGTGATGGGCCAGAAAGGGACGAGGGTTTAAAATACCTCTGCCGAGCACCTGTCACTGTTATGATTAGACCGATATGGGCTTGAGCTGCACTCTCGCTGGACAATTAACAAGTGGGAGAGTGGACTCGGAAATATCTGAGGAATCTACCGACACGCTCTCCTCTGGAAAGGTCTGGAATTTGACTTGGATTTTTCCACTCTTAAAGGTCCTATATTATGTTAAGCCATGTTAAAAGTTTGTTTCCTCTTAAAAAAACATACTGGGAGTTGTGTTTTGTTTGAGTAACCCTTTATTATTAGTCCGTCTACATCTCCAAAGCTCAAAATACTCTGTTCCCCCCGCAACGTCATGAAGTAGAAGTTTTGTTACAGCTGCTTTTTACCTTTTATTCAGAAAAGATGGGCAATCCCAATGCTGAAATGATCGAAATGACTCTAGTGAAGGTGAGTTTTAAAACATAGTGAAGCACTTCCTGTATTACCACATCACATCAGAAGGTGGTTTTCTGTTTGAGAGAAAAACTCAGCCTAAATTTGCAGGATTTGTGTGTTAAACACATGTGAATGAAACAAAACACAACTCCAGGTGTGTTTGTGATGAAGAAACAATATTATAATTTAGATCAGAAAATAGCATAGTATGGGCCCTTTAACCTGGTGGATAGATAGGTAGATAGATAGATAGATAGAGAGATAGATCGATCGAGTGATGGAGAGTGATAGAGAGACAGACGTCATACTGTGGAACATTCTAAGCAGAGTAACATCATCATCTTGGAAACAAACAGGTGACATTCCCTCCATCAGAAGTTACATAAGGGACCTTAATACTAACAGATTTAGTTCACATTTCACCAGCAGAGGGTGATCATGTAGCCCGGCTGGCGCCACCTAGTGCCTACGCTCAATTTCATTTCTCTCCAGCGACTAGGTCAGGAAACAGAAAACACTCGGCATTTTGCAACAACCCCAGAAGTTGTAGTTGGCTCACCGACCAATCAGCAAAGAGCTGTGAAGCCGTGACGTCAAACTCCAGCACCTCTGGGTCCTTTTGTGTTGCAGCACAACAGTAAATAAAGCGGTCGAGATGGATGTGGATGAAGCCAAACATTTGTGTTGACGATGATTCCTGACACCGAGGATTGAAACCCGGAACAAACAGAATGTTTGGTGAATTTTATCAAGGAGAAAGACATTATTGCCCTTCTTCCTACGGGATTTGTTTTTGTGCTGGCGATTACTTGGACACCACTGAGCGTTCTGGCGCATTACATATGTCACAACCAAATAACAACGATTTGTTAAATCAAAAAAAGTACCTGCCAACTGTCGAGTGAATGAATCTGAATGCTGCGAGCTGGACGGTTTCCACGAAGTGAAACCGTCTGATGAATCAGGCTAGTGACCATGAAGCCACTGAACAGAACTGAAAGCTATTTAATGATTGCTAATTTACTCAAAACAGATTCGTCTTTGTCAAGGAGTTAAAAACGCCCGCTTAGATCGACTGATAGATGCCTTTAATACATCTATTCTACCTTCTTTCTCGGGCACACGTGACCATAACCTTGCATTTCACCTACATTTTTTGTATGACTGTAATTTTGTCAACAAGGACGTCGCTGTTCCATTGGAAAAAGGGAAAAAAAAAGCTCACTTGCCCAAAATAAATAAATAAGTAAGGACGGACCCAAACTATATCGAATGCTGGTATCAGATGCGACTCAGAAAATGTATTTCTGTACTTGCTCCGGGATATCTGTTCAAGGTTAGTGCTGTGAATGTAAAAATACTATTTACTGGCTGCTGGCCCAGAGTGTTTTATACACGTTTAACTTCTGTTTAGGATCATCATACCATCTTTGCACTGCTTTCCCTTCTGACCTCTTGCATAAAGCTGAGATATATTTTATTTCTTTACTTTATTATATTTTTACTTGTACGGTTATATAATTATGCCTTATTTGACACCATCTCTTGCTATTTTTGCTACTTATTTTGCTACTTATTACCATTTATATTATTTCTCTTTCTGTTGGATCAGTAAAGATTGTCTAAGTTTTTAAAGGATCCATATTACATCTATAATGTTTGATCTCTGCTGTAATGTTGTTATAACATGCCTGGAGTTTAGGTGGACGATTTCAGCCCTGGAATTTCCAATCTCTACTGACCTAAAGGTAAAATGTAGCTGATAACCTAAAAATTATTGCTACATCTGCAGATGGATCAGAGCATTTTGGGGTTTGGAGATGCATAGACAGACTAATTCTTGCAGTCCAAACAGCGGCGAAAGTGGTTTTCAATCTGACCTCTCGACAAAGCAAGTTTTGTTCAGTCTGTTTTGTGTTTCAGGATCAAAACCACTCTTTACAGAATAACATCTGAAAGCATGAATGCAAGGGGGCTGCAGTGTGGTTAAGATATTGCTTGAGCGTAGTAGAAAACTTCAATCCAAATTCACTTTACGGTTACCTCGGCTTTGCTCTGCCTTTGTGTTCTCTTGTATTCTCTTCTTATCTGGCTCATTTGGGAGGCGTCGGCGCAGCTCTCTCTGTCAAGCTTCAAACAAAGTGTAACCCGACTGAACACTCTGCTCGCGCTCGTCATGGCCGCTTGTACAAGATCATAGCGTTTTGTTCTGTCTTATTCCAAGTGTACTGCGTGGAGGGGGGCGTATTGCTTAAGCTAGAAATAAAATAGCAGTTTGGGAAATCTAGACTAAATGCACTGAAAATCTACATTTGCATACAAAAAAATGGATGAAACAGCTGCAAAATAAAACTGATGAAAAGAAACTAACGTAATCTCAAGGGTACAAGATGATATTTCTGCTTTTTTGTGATTAAAAGTCCACAATTAGAGGGATAAGTTTGTGCTTTGCTGGAATGTTTCACAGTATGGCATTTAACTTATCTCTCCATGGAGACAAGCAACAGACACCACCAGGCTAAGTTAGAGATCAGACTTATGGATACATGTCTATTTGAGGTGTTTTTGAGAAATAAGAACACATGCAATTGAATAAATGCAAGATTGATATATTGATGAACATTCTAAAGGCCGTCACTCACTACAGGAGAATTTGCCCGATTTTGGCTGCGATTTCTTCTCGAGTTTGAGGAGGCGTGACCCGACTTTTTATCTTCGTGTGAGATTTTGAAGCCGCTGCTCCTCATGTGTGTGGAGTCAGTGTCAGATCGTAACCACGAAACCTCAGTAACGCTATGATAACGGCTGATAAAACAGAGCATCAGGGGCAGACGGAGCAAAAATAAAGACCTCTCGTAAAATGGTCAATTTAAAGTTCAGCATCTCATCTACATTATTCAGAGAAATTGTCCTCCGCAAATAATGACATCCAGTCCGCAAAACCGCGCTATTAATCCAGTTTGAAGCGTTCTTTAGAAGTAAAAAGGCGAGATAGTTCCTCACGTGTGTTTGTTTACATCCACAGAGTGCACAGCTCGAGGTGAGGCTGCAGATTAGCGATAGTGACTCTACTTCCTGTGGACTTTATCTCCAATCTTTAATGCTTTTAAAAATCATGTATCTGAAGTGTTGCACCACATTTCACAAATAATAATAACACAGTTTGACTTGTATCTAAATTAGAAGTGCAGAGCTCTGATCTTTTGAACACTTAAGAGTCTCAAAGCGAGTAGTTTTACTGTAGACAGGAAACAGCTGATGCGTTCGCGCTCACAACTTTATATCCTGTTTTACGCAGACATATCCCGCTGCAGTGTTTACAATCCACGATTTTAAGGCTCATAACATTCTCCTCGTGTCTGTGGTGTGCACTTTTTGTTGCACATTTAAAAATAATTTAAGACAGAAAAATCCTGTAGTGTGTAGTGGCCTATAACATCTCTTTTACATAGCAGATTTCCACCATCAAAGTTCTCAAAGCGCTTCAAGAAACAACTCTTCCAGTTGCACTCACTTTCAGACACCAGTGTACGCAGGCATTGGAGGCAAACAGAGTTAAGTGTCTTGCCCAAGGACACAACAGCAGGATTTATTTGTGGGAGCTGGAATCGCATCGCCAACCAGTGGCTCTATCACTGATGTTTATGTAATTAGAACCTTCGGATCAGTGAACAAACACTTTACCAACTGAGCTACTGTCGTCCCACCCTTAATTTTTCATTATTTGAGCACCAAATCCACAAAAATATATATTATTATACGAATTTCTGTCACTATTGTCCATCCATTACAGAATAAAAGTTGAAATTATCTAGTATTCTGACCCATTTGTATGTGGTTTTGCTTTTAGCCCTCTATCCCGGCTTCTTCTGTAATCAAATCTGTATCGAACATACGCCCATCAACAAGGCATCAATTTAGACCACAGAACCAACGCAGAACTCCAGCCAGCTTTCGCCCATAAACAACTACAGTACAGGCTTTTAAATGGAAGAATAACCAGACAAACGAGCGAGAGCGTGATGGCGGCGTCTGGAGATGGTGGATTAGCGTTAGCATTAGCAGGAGAGTCTCTTTAGGCCTCATTAGTACAGAGAACACGGCACGGTCTCCTGGCTCAAACCTGCGCAGTGTGGAGCCGGAGATTCACCTGCAGGATTGGCGTTTATGCGGCGAAGTTAAACGCGGCGAGACCGAGGAGGAGAGGGGAGAGCGGGGAAGGTACAGGACTCAAACGGAGCTCATTAGAAGTGATGTTACGCCTGTGATTTGAATACACAGGGACGGGAGAAGAGAGGGACCAGTGGAGAGAGGAGGAGGAGGATAAGAAGAGTGACTGGTCCAACTGGGAACATCTGCCACCAGGTTGTAGAGCATAACAAGAAAGTGTCGGAATAAAAATAGGATTGGTTTCAGAGATTAGTCATTAATTTTAAAGGGACAGTGTGAAATCTTCTAAAGGTCTCACATCTATAGGCCTGACAGGAAAATTACTACATCGACTTATCGTTCAATCTGTGAAAGACGGACTCATATGGTGTGTAGCAGAGGGGAGATTTTCGCCAGTTTTTTGTAACAACGCAAGATTTGAGCTGTAAACGTTAGAATAAATAACTTCTACGGTTAATTATTAGTTCATTCAGTTTTATGTCGCACTGCGGAAGATTATATATAGCCAAAGGAACAACATTACCATGGAAACAAGCAGGAAGAGGCCCTGCTCAAGGCCAAATAAGAGTCAGGTTTGTGGAGAAGCGAGCCCACTCAGAGTAAAGACATGTTTTTCTATGTTTTTCAGAGCAATGAACACACCTAAATGAAAAAAACAAACAAAAAACATCTTTAGTTTAGTCGATTTTTGGCTAAAAGTCACATACTGTGGCTTTAAAGTAGCAATTAAGGTTCTGGCAATGGTCTGGATGAGTCAATATGTCTTAAAGCTGATGTTATTTGCTTTGCCAGGAATGTTCCACAGTGTGATATTAATCTTCTGATCTATCTAGCAATTATTATTGTTTTAATGCCCAAAAAAAACATATGCACTCTCAACACAGATCTGACGTGTAACTTGGTTTGGTGGCAAGCAGTAAAACACCCACGTTTAAATTACTGCTAGTTAAAAGAGTAGATTCATGCTATACTATGGAACATTCCAGACAAAGCAAGAATGTCTCCATGGTGACAAGCAGGTGACAGAACATCCATGTGAAAAGTCACACTCTGCACCTTTAAAATGCCTAAAAACGAGGGTTGGGCGGTAATATGGTATCCCGAGGTATCAAAAAGTAGCAGCGGTGTCAGTTTCATTACCGTCATTTAAAAAATCTGCAGCGCATAAGGACCTAATTTAATATTTGGCAGAATTTGGGCTTCAGGCGAATGACAGGGGAGAGACGGCAAATGTTGATGGAGCTACGACCCTGCGTCAGGCCAGAGATCCCACCACAGTCGCTTCAGACACGGGGAACAGCGCCGACTTTCTCCCCTCCGGTGTCTCTCCTCTTCAAACGTCGTTACGCTCGGAGATTTCCATCCACACGCAGCGAGGAAGAAGAAAAAACCTGACTGGCGCTTCGTGTGTGATGTTGAGCCGAAAAGTTTGCGATCGAAACGTTTTATTGAACGCTGAGAGTCGAGAGGGGACGAGCTGAAGAGGAGAAAGTTCCCGCTCGAGGGCGAAGTCAGACTTTCACGGAGGAGACGGTAACTTCTCCGAGTGTCGAGAGCGCGGGTCTGTCAGATACAACATGCTGCAGTGGGAAATATCACACGCCGTGGACTGTCGCCTTTTACTTTTTATGTCAGAATCTGCCTCTTCTGCGCTTTTCTCGTCTTGGCGTGTCCCAGATCATTAAATGGAGGGAGATACGCGCTGGTGAAGTTTGGTTTGATCAGAACATGTGCCTCATCTTCAAATATAATGCTGCTCTTCTGTTTCTGAAAGGTTTAGGTGCAAGCTACAAAATAATTATTAAATCGTCACAGTAATATCGTATACCGCAGTAAAATGCTGAGGTTTGTCTAAAAACCTCGTCCAGAAGACCACCTAATGTCTCGAGAACAGACGGATTACACCAACACTGTGATTAAGATTTAGTTTAGTTTAGTTTCTCCCTTGAAATTTCTGTTCATGGTAAAGACGTAGTTTAGACACGATGGTTAAAAAGGCGTCATGGCCGGGAGATAAACGTCTGCAGTTCACCCACTCAGGACCAGCAGGTGAGAAAAGAGCAGCTCCGACACTTTTTACTTAAGCATTACTGGTCAGACTTGGCAGGAGGTTTCTATTGTGTATGTTCTGCCAGGAGAAAATGCAGCCTAATGCGTTCTGATAAAGGATTAAATATTTAGTCGTTGCCTTGTTGACCCGACTAAACAATCATCTCCCCAGTGTGATAATAGTCTGCTTCTCCATTTGTAAACTTAGCTGGAGAATTCACTTACTGTGTGTTTTATGTAAATGAGAAAATGCAGCAAAAGATGAAGATGAAGTTAAACCTGATTTGTAAGTGTTTATCCTGGTTAATGTAAGGATGGGAATAAACCTTTTCCATATCTTTAAGGGTCAGGAGTTACTGCGTATCTTTTCGGTTAATTAGAAATGCTAACTAATGCAGTATACGTTGTTTTTATTGTTAAAAAGATGGAATTTTACTTCAAACCTGACCTTTTTTCTGTTTTGAAAATGTTATATTCGCTGAAATTAACGTATTAACATGTTTTATTTGACGTTTCACTTTTGTTTTTGACGCTCTCCCCTCCCTTTGCTCCCCACACTAAGCCACTCCCCCTTCAGAGCACCATCACAACAAAAACTACTGCACATCTCATCGGCTTTGCATCGTGTTTTTGTATATTTACAGAGATTTTTTTCTGTGAGCATCGATGTCGTAGGCCTGTGGGCTGGGCATTGTACAGAATCTTACAGCTAATCATAAAGAGGGTGCGAATAAGGCCCAGAAAAGATCGCTAAATTAGTCAAACATGCACGGATGACATCGAAAAGCTCTTCAGGCATGTTTGGGATGAGAGAACATTACAACATGGCAGTTTTTGCATAATACCTCCTTCTTCCGCCTTCCTTAAAGACACACATCCAGAGTATTTTTAATCCTACAGTATAAAGTCGTCTTTTCCCTCCTCCGTTTCTCGCTTAAATGAATTTCCTCCATCCCTCTCTTCCCTCGCACGTCACCTCCTCCTCCTCTTTTGTCTGTCTGGGTCACGCTCTCCTCAGGTGCAGAACTTAGCCACTGTGAACAAAGAGGGAATCAATCACTGTTCACCAATCAGCTAAGCTCTGCGCCTGGCCGGAGACAAGACACACAACCTGTCAAAGACCACCACGCACAGACCCCCCCTGCCTCCTCCCCTCCCATCGCCCACACACCTGCACCGCCGCGCCCGCCCTGCCCCCAAAACGCTCAATTATCTAATCATGTGTGGAGTTTATGGACGCCGCGGGGGAGGAGCTGCGTTGCCATGGCAGCAGGCTGGGTCAGGGCTGTGTGGTAATCCCTGGCAATGTGATTTTATCATAAGTCACAAATCAGCACGCCAGGAACCCGCACTGCCCAGACATGGAAAACAAACGTTCCTGGAAGCTCCTCGTTTAGATGTGCACAGGGTAAATCCGAGCTGGAGGTTTAACTGGAATGCAGGCAGGTTTTGAACTGAAAAACCACTGAAGGCCGACAGCGGTGTGGAAGGTTAATGCTGCCTTTGTTTATCCATCAGACTCGGATCTTGGATATGACGTCATGTCCGAGCTTTAAGCATTTTATTTTGTTGCGTGTGTCCGACTCGGAGAACAACATGGACGCTAACCACAAAGCTGTTGTTGCTTTAGCGTTGGCTGAGTACCAGGCGCTCCAAAATAAATCTTTGTTTCAACTATACAACCTCAAGGAAGAATTCAGCATAAACAGTATAATTCAGTTTATTCGTGAAGTGAAAGCGTCCGTGTCATGTGATAGTAGATAGCTTGCTAGTTAGCTTGCAGGAAATGGGCTAAAAACACGGGCGACATTGACGAACATAAAAATAGGCAGTGGTACGGACGCAGTAAAGTATTGCAGTAATACGAGTGTCTGAAATGGTCATTTAAAGCACTTAAGTGTCCAAACACAATGAAAACAGTTCATACAACGGACACTGGGCGCAGCCATCTTGGACTTTATCTCCTCCAAGGTCTTCCGAGTTGCGCCGTTCGAGGAAATGTAGTGACACACACAGACACGCACTAGTTTTTCGGATGGATAAACGAACACACCATAAACACTGATATTTGCAGCTGATGACAACAACATTCCCTTGGAATATGACGCTAACCGGAGGCATGCTCTGTCTGAGGCTTTGTTAGACTTTAATCTGAGCTTTATTTCAACACCATCTCACCATAAAGAACTGTCTCAGGTGCAATTACAACAGGCGAACTGATTTGTCCTTCTCAAATAAGTTACATTCACAAGCCAAGTCACTTGAAAATCCAACAGCAACAGGATCATGAACGCTCGTATGCATCACATTGCTCGCATTGACACCAGAAAATGTGCGGTTTAAATCCTTCTTGTGTTTTTTCTTGATTTTTCAGATCACCCTAGATTCATTTGTCAGAGGTACATTTGAGTAAACCTTAACTTCATTTCAAAACCTCCATCTACAGTATTTGTAGAAGTCGCTATTCAATTTAATCAATTCCACCTATAAAGTAGAGATAGATAGAGATCTGTTTGTAAAGATCTGACCTTACACGCTGTCTGAATGTATTTGAGTGAATACTTCCTCTGTCTGCACTGGTTCGCTCATCATTAAGTAAAATGTAAAAAAAAAAAAAAAAAAGAATCCAGGCACTCCAGAAAAGTAAAAGTATCGTTAAAAGGCCTTTATGAGGATTTAAACATGTTTTGACTATCAGGGCTTAGCTAGAATCATGAGTATTTCTAGAGTAATTCGTAAAGTAAGTGTTGAATCCATTATTGAAGCTTTATTTAGCCTGACATGCTAAGCACCAGCCACACAGAGCCCTCCAGTCTGCTCTTTGTTCTCCTGTCCAGTGGTCGACCTATAGCTCTTTCTCCTCTTTCTCCTCTTTCTCTCTTTCTGTCTCCACATCTCTCACTTTTCTGTCTCTCCGCCTCCCTCTCCCGCCCTCGTTCCCTCACACTTGGTTTCCCTGGTTTGCTGCTCCTGTTCTGCTCCGATAACCCGGTGATATGGCCCTCATTAGGCGGATCAGGGGGGATTGTGGAGGCATGTAAGGGAAGAAAAGAGCGCGCACACAGAGCGCCCATCTCCTTTAAAGGTCTGTGCACTCGGAGTTTGGACAGACTCGTCCTGGAGAGGGGAGCACCCTGTGACCCACATGTTTTTAGTTCAAACACTCTGAGTCTAATCCCACTGTTCTTTAGTGTGAGGGGAGGACTCTGTTTGGATAACGTTCACTTTTCACTTTGAAAGGTGGAAGCAGTGGTGGTCTCTGCTGTTCTTAGAGTAGGACTGGGCACTATGTTTTTACCTATTACCATATTCAAATGTAGTTTTTCTCCTAACATTAATATGGCCATGAATATATGAGACTGATTTTTAATCAGTACCATTTAAAGAGTCACTGCAGGTAACGGGAAAATTGCAGAAATTTCCTCTGAAGTTTACTTGCACAAATGTAAATTATGTCTATCCATCTTCTACCACTTTATCTGGCTGGGTTATGAAGGGAGCAGTTCACGGCCAAGTCCTCTGCTCACCCTTCCCCTATGAACCCCTCTGCAGGTGGTGAGAAACATCACGGTCCTTGATTTCACACAGTTTATAAGGGTGCAAATTATGTGATGTTTTTATATAACCCTGAACCTCATAAGGCAGAAGTACTATTACGCCACCATGTTTCTCTCTTCTTTACTCAACGTACACTAATCTTTGGTCTCTGAGACTGCAGTAAGGAAACTTTCTTTTGTTTTCAATGCAATTTCCAATGTAAGAAAGTGAAGGGAAAATAAATAAATAAATCACATTTATGGAGAAAATCTACAACTTTATTTTCAGAGAAAGTCGCCAAGCTCTACCACTGTTTTGTGTTGAGGGGAAAAACCGGACGCCCCACAGGAAACCCGCCCAGACACAGGAAGAACATGCAAACTCAAGAAAGAAAAGCCCGGGCCACCCAGAAGTCCAACACAAAACCTTCTCACTGTGAGCCTTTGTGACTCTTTTTATTATAGACAAATCATCAAGTAATGGCTAAGATACATTTCCATTTCATAATTTTAAACTACTAAGCCCACAACTGTTAGACGTACATATATCTTACCTGTTTCTTAAGGTTGCAGTTAAATTATCCCTGGCACGTCTGGTTCAATTGAGTTATGATCCTGAGATGAAAAAGGGACTTGTTTTCTGTTAGAACACTTGATCCCTGTGTCCTGGGTGCACTTAGAGGGTGTAGGGGGCGAGAGAAGGGAGTAGTGTACAATTTAAGGAGGCGAGATGAGGGAACACCAGAGGACCACCACAACATAAATCCTTCTCCCAACAGGCCAATGGGCAGCGGCAACCGGGGGTCTCATCATCCATCATTTTAATTGGAGAGAGTGGCGAGCAAAGCCGCACTGACCACTCTGATCCACTGCTGTTTACTCTGGTCTGAGGCTGCGGCCAAAAGGGACGCAACAGTTTAGGCGAAGCTGCTCATCTCTCAATGGCTCCATTCTCCAGTACAGCCAAGTTTAAAGGGCCCATCATACATCATCTTGTGATCTCTGTTATCCTGCTGTTTCCTCGGCAAAAACAGAAATAGACTTGTGTTTTGTTTCATTCACACATTTTAACACACAAACCCTGTTCTTCTCTCAAACTGAAAACACTGTTCCACCTCGTGATGTGATATGGTGTAGTACTAGAAGTGCTCATCTGTGTTTTTAAGCTCCACACACCTTCACAAGATTCATTTGGATAATTTCAGCTCTGGAATGGTAAAAGGTTAGCCAGGCTGGCGCCACCTAGAGTCTCCGATCAATTTAATTTCTCTCCAGTGACTAGTCAGGAATCAGAAAACACACCCGAGTTGCGATATGGACTGCATACTCACTCCTTTGAACCTTTTTTTGTCAAATAATAACTTTGCATTTTTTATTGTACCTTTAATTAACACGTTCACCTCACAGAAATGACAAAGCTCGCTGACAGACATGTTCACTCTCTGCTTTGTTTGCTGTTGTGCTGCAAATACTTGGACACCACTGAACGTTTCAGTGCATCACATACGTCACGACCAAATAGCAGAGATTGATAAAATCAAAAAGTACCCGCTTACCGTTGAGCGAATGAATCCTAATGCTGCGAGGTCAGACGGTTTCTATGATGAATAAAGCTAGTAAAATGTCACTGTTAACTTGAAAACTACCACTACACGACATCACAAGGTGCAACAGAGTATGTTGAGAAAGACTAACAATAGACTAACAATAAAGGGTCACTCAAACATGTGTGAATGAAACGAAACGCAACTCCAGGTCTGTTTTTGATGAGGTAACAACATTATAACATGGCTTAAGGCTTGATTATGATTAGATTATTAGATTATATCATTATATTATATCACTGTATATAACCACAGACACTTACTATACTCAAAAGTGCTGTAGTTAAGTCTATTTTCAAATATTTATCCTGAATTTTGAGTGCCTCTTTCTATTCTCTTGCTGTTGGAATTTCCGCCAAAAAAGGTTCTCCTATTTTATCTTCTCACCAAATACCTTTGACAGTACAAACAATAAAAAGAGGGGACTGCAGATGGAAAGTAGCAGTAGCTAAATCTGGTACAGATCAACTTTTGTTTTATTTTCTGAAATGATGAATTTGTACACGGCCCTGACAAAGAATGAACTAAACTCAGAAGTGGAATTATTTTTGTAATTGGCTCAATCATTTACGAGCCGGTAGGATTTAAAAACTCAATTAGTTTTACTGTTGACAAATATGTGGAAATGTTTGTTTGAATCTTATTTTCACTGGAGTAATACATTTCAGTCGGTGTACTTAAGTAGATTATGTTTTTCTCATTATTTTTTGTCATTTGAAGTGATGTCCAAATTTACCACTCCGTGAAAAACAGTTCGCATACTTTTAGGCACAGTCCCTTTAACAGAGTATTATTCTTCTTGTTGTTAAGTTGCTGTGGGCGCTGCCGTCGTCATTAGGGTTGGATTATTCTGCATGGGGCCACTGATCTTGACAGTAAATAAGTTCTATACGGACAACAACAAAACTGTTTTAAAGCCTCCCAGAGAAGTGGTGCATTGAACATTTTGCACAAATCAAACGACTTTATATCAGATTTGAGCCGCAAAACTTTTCTCAAATTCTCCATTCAAATCAAAGCAGTAAAATTAGTGCTATTTAGAGGCAAAAGTGGTCAATAGATTGGTGTACACTACCAGCCAAAAGTTTGGGCATGACGTGACGCTGTCCAGTTGCAATTTCCTCAGTTAAAAAGGTTCAAATTTCATAATAATTCACCACATTTCTGTAGCACCTCTGACCTCCATGGAACCAAATAATGTTTTCAGAAATCATTAGTTTTTCCTCATGTTTTTTGTACTTAAAATGTCATGTGGTGCGACCGTGCATCATGTGGTGCGACTAATAACAGCAGTAATTTTATGACTGGAGTTTTAATAACAAAGTCGACTTGGGTGAATGGTTCTTTAGGCATTTTTCTTCATTTGATGCATTTTCCAGGGCAGTAGTTTGTTCATTAAACACAAGCAGGTGACTGTCATATTGGACATGGAAAGAAAATATCAATATGCATTAAAAATCTAAAGAAATGCCAACAGTTTGTTTCTATACACTTCATATTACTCAGAACTTAGATTAATATCCCAACCATGTTTTAGAAAATAAAAAAATAAAACATTTTAAGATTATTCTCAGTCGCACCACATGACATTTTACACTAAAATCACTTAATATAAATGTTAAACATAGATTTATGCACCTGACACTGTAAATATTTGAAAAAGTTTCATAGAAATATTTTTTTATATTTTAAAAATTGCCTGTTGAAAATCCTTATACGTCATTGACAGAGCAAGATACTATGAAACTCTGCAAGAAAAAAGCGAAATAACGCAACACAATGTAAAAAAAAACCTTGTCAGGGTCCATAATTTTATTATTAGTAAATGCATAAATTGATATTAAATTGAGCTAAACAAGTACATTTTGTTATTTCAGTTCATTTTTATTCATTATTCATTCATAGTTTTGATCTACTGGGGTTGTGAAAAGTATCGAAAATCAGACACTAATTGAAATTAAATCTGGTATCGAAACTAGATACTCATTTGAACAAGAATCAGTACTAAAAAGTCACATTCTCAGGACAGAAATGAACCTTTCCTGAATTGCTTTAGCACGTTTAATGTTGAAAATCACATTCTAATGTCTAAAGAAAGTGTTTTTAATTATCATCGTGGTATCGGAATCAGTACTGAGTATCCAGCCTATTCCTTAGTATCGAAATTGCGTTTGAAATTATAGTATTGTGAGCTTCGTGACAACACTAGGAGAAACGTAAATGAAAAAGTGTGTCCAGACTTGCATATGCAGCATGCTGTGTTGCATTAGGGAGTCATTATCATCTCTCTCCACTATAGTTTTTCTCATCCTCTCGTCTCCACTTCAACATCGTCGGCGGTGCTGCAGATTTATCAGCAGCCTGAGAGCTCTGTACTTCCTGTAAGTGTTGGGAGCCATCTGCCCGTACTCTATACGTGCGCCTGTGTATTTAGATGAGATAAAAGCCCCGGCCCTGGTCTAAAACAGGATCTGAAGGAAACACTGATGCAATGTTCAGGTGGCGTTTGGTCCAAGGTCACCCCTCCTCTGTCCAGCGAAGGGAGAGGGAAGAGAGGCGCATGACGGGCCGATGATACAGCTGACAATCACGTCTGCGCGATGGCGAGCACAAGGACAAACCAGACCAGGGAATCTGTGTAAGCAGTAAACTGTTTATGGGATTAGATGGATGCATAATTCATGTTTTACTTCACCGTAAACAGGAGACTATAGGGGTCAAATTGCAATCCACTTTTTAATAGAAGTTTTATGGAGATTTTTTATAGGGCTGGGAATTGATTAAAATTCCAGAATATTTCAACACACTCCAGTATTAATGATATGGAATTTTCATAAGAGATATTCTGCAGTAAAAATCCATAAAAAAATCAATAACAAAATCAACATATTAATCACTGTTTTCTATTACCATCCCAATTAAAACAGGTCTAACTGAATGAATTTGAAAGTGTTGCCATCGCCAAATAGGAGGGCAAAATAAGTCAGGCGTCCACTGTCGACAGCAAATTAGAAAGTGTTTTATTCTCCGGGTAATAGATTATAAGGAAGTGTGTGTTAGCATGATAGCTGTACTCCATCCTGGCATCTGAAAGTTGTGAAGTTGCTTATAAACTCATCTCGGTGAATAATTAGGATGTTCTGAATGCATAAGTTAAGTGAGAATTAAATTTGGACCACTGCAAACCAATTCATTCTGTTTTTCTTGTTTTTAAGGCAGTTAAAATCCGATACAGCGCTTTTAACCAAAGCAATACGATGGTCAAGTGGCCTTTGGTTAATACTCGGCTCACAGTAACAAGGCACGGGTCCGATTCCTGATGGTTGAGTCTTTCTGTGTGGAGTTTGCATGTTCTACTTGTGTCTGGGTATGTCTCTCTCAACATAAAACCCGGAATAATCCTCGTCCAGTAATCCTGACCACATCTAATTCAAGATCTGACTCTCCTGCAGCATTGTCAAGTCAAAGGAGACAATATATGTGTAAACAAAGAAAAAATAGCAACTTTTCTGGTGAAGGAACCATGACTTGCTTGTTTTTTCTGGATACCTCATCATTGCTCTGCCTGGAATGTTCCACAGTGTGACATTAAACAGCTCTACCTTAAATTTATTCAGTGGTTTTACAGCTCAAAAATACCCGGAAAAACATTCTGATTGTGAGTGGAGTTGACCAGTAACTTGGTCTGGTTTGGTCTCCATAAAGATAGAAAGGTTCCACACACGGCAAAAACATCTCCATGGAGAAAAGCAATTGACCGCCACTCCAGTAGAAAGGTTTCACAATGCAGCTTTAAAGTTTCTCTTGCGTTTGTACCACACGGACTTGCTTTCAAACTGTAGTGAATTCCTGTGCGGGCCACTTGTTCTCCGTCACCTCCTCTCTGCCTCATTTGACGTCTATTGTCAATCCGGGCTCCTTCCCCCGGAGACAAAATGCATCCAAAAATACAGCACAGACTTCAAGAAAACAAAGTACTTTTAAAAGCCACGGTCTCTGGTGCGGGCCCGCCTCTTTGCCACCGCTAAAGTCATGCATTACCCTGTCACTGCCAATTGCCCGTGAGAGAAAACATGCAAGTCTATGGCTGTCTGTCATCTCCTCCATTAACTCACAATCACTCAGTGTACCTCAGCGCAGAGCTCAAAGGTCCAGTGTGCCGGATTATTTTTTTTTTTTCGAAGCAATAAAGTAAAAATAGTTTTGCACCAGTACTGGTATCATAAAAGCCGCTCTCAGGGTCAAAATGAGACCGCTGTGTACTGTATGCGTCTGATTTTTAAGTGTTTTAATCAGCCAAGAACCAGGAAGTAATGATGGCGCGCTGTTAGCATGGTAGTTGTTATTACCATGACGACAAAACTCCACGCTTACCTCTAAAAGTTGTGAAACGTGCTCATAGATTTGTCGCGGTGGTGGGATGTTAGGAATGCGTAAAGAAAGTGAGGAATCACTCTGGAATCACTCTCAGTAAACAGTTTGAAAAGACATGTTTTCTGGTGGGAGGTCCTCCGTGTTTGTCTTTGTGGAGATGTTTCTGCTTTGCCTGGAATGTTCCACAGTGGCTTTAAACCAGGCGTGTCCAAACTATGGCCCTCAGACCAATTGTTTTGGCCCTCAGGCTTCCAGGTGAATTGGCCAATACTACCGTAAGTAGTACTTTTTACTTCATGTTTTTGAAATCTACCTCAATCAAGTAAATGTAGTGAGTCCTTTTGAGGGTCTAAGCCTGAACAAAGGTCTGGAGGGTCATTCAGACCTGTTATAAATGCACAGATTTGAATTACTCACTGTTTTGACCACCAGTCTATGACCCTCGATCAGCCCTCACGCTGGTCTGTGTTTTAATATGTGGCCCTTGATGGAAAAAAGTTTGGACACCCCTGCTTTAAACTTATCCATCTTGCAGTTTCAATTCCAGGTGATTTTATTGCGGTAAATCTCTTAGAAAAACATGCATTCTTTATGTGTGGTTGGGTCACTTCGCCACAGATCTGACCTGTAACTACATCTGGTAACACCACCTGCCTCTGTCAGCAAAACCAAAGAAATAACAGTGGACTTCAGAAGGAAACACGTGTCACACACCCTGCTCAGCATCAATGGCAAAGCTGTGGAGTCTGTGAAAAGCAGATCACTAATGACCTCACATGGACTAACAACACCTCCTTCCTGGTCAAGAAAGCACAGCAACACCTACAGTTCCTCTGCAGGATGAGGAGAGCGGACCTGCCCCCTTCTGCACCCACCGCCTTCTACAGGTTTGCAGCTAAGAACATCCTCACCAGCAGCCGCTCGGTCTGGTACGGCAGCTGTTCGGCCTTACAGGGTGGGTGAGGAGCGCAGAAAAGACCATCAGATCACTCCAATCAGCCATTCAGGACTTGTACACATCCCGCTGCTGCAAGAGAGCCATCGATATCATCGAGGACACCACCCACCCAGCGCACAAACTGTTCTCCCTGCTACCATCCGACAAACGTTCTCGTAGCAGCAGCGCAACACTACTAGACTCTGCAACAGCTTCTTCTATGGACATGCTTTTAACTGCACATTGGAGTTTTTGGTGAAATCGCAATTTCAATCTCCCTATGTAAAGCAAAGCAAGTTTCAAAGTGCTTTACAGAATAAGAAATACATTGAAATCACAATATAAACAAATCAAAACATAAACAATCATCATAAAACTTTAAAATAGAGATGGGACATTGAATTAGATGGAATCTTGGTGCATGGTGGAATTGACGGTAAAGTTCACATTGACTTTGACTTTGATTTAATGCCGTATTGTGGAACATTCAAGGCAAAGCAACAACATCTCCATTGAGACAAGCAGATAGAAAACGCCCCACCAGAAAAGTTATAAATGCACCTTTAACATGTTCTTACTCCTCCATTTACAAGTGGGTTGATAATGTAGGTTATCGTCAGGTCGGTGCCAGTAAAAATATTCCTATAAATAATAATGTGAAATATCCAAAATCTCCTCCTACTGTGTCTTCTCTGTTCAAACATGACAAACGCCTTCTCTTTCTGTTTGCAAAGAGGCCAGTAAAGTCCTCACTGAAGACAGCCCTGGTCATGCACTCACACTTTACACACTGTACACAAAGAAGGAATCTGAAGAGCCACCAAAGACCACCCTGGACCAGCCCGAAAAAAACTCTCCTCTTCTCTCCCTTCAATCATTCTGAGTGTCTCCATAGATCTGACCACTTACTTGCTTGTCTCCGCGCAGATAGATGGGTTTAAAGCCATACTGTGAAACATTACAGGCAAATACAACTTCACGTACTCTTAGATTTCCTACACACTCCACACAAAGAAGAAATCCGAGGACCACAACAAATAGCTGGAGACGACCACCAAAACACTCTCTTCTCTCCCTTCTTTAATTCTTAGTATCTGACCAGTTCCTTGTTCATCTCCATGGAGATAGATGAGTTTAAAGCCATACTGTGAAACATTAGAAATACAACTTCATGTTTTCTTCGAACTTTTCGATTTACTCACACTTTACCCACTCAACACAAAGAAGAAATCTGAGGACCACCAAAACACTCTCTTCTCTCACTTCTTTAATTCTTAGTATCTGACCAGTTCCTCATCCGTCTCCGTGGAGATAGATGGGGTTAAAGCCATACTGTGAAACATTACAGACAAATACGTCATGTTTTCCTCCAACTCTTCGATTTACTCGCACTTTACACACACTACACAAAGAAGGAATCTGAGGACCACAACAAAAAGTTGTTGACTACCAAAACACTCTCTTCTCTCCCTTCTTTAAATCTTAGTATCTGATCAATTCCTCATTCGTATCCATGGAGATAGATGGGTTTAAAGCCATACTGTGAAACATTACAGACAAACACAACGTCATGTTTTCCTCGAACTCTTCAATTTACTCACACTTTACCCACTCAACACAAAGAAGAAATCTGAGGACCACCAAACACTATCTTCTCTCTATTCCTTTAATCCTTAGTATCTGACCAGTTCCTTGTCCGTCTCCATGGAGATAGATGGGTTTAAAGCCATACTGTGAAACATTACAGACAGGCACAGTACAATTTTAAAATCTTTTCCTTTTCCTTTTAGATTTACAAGTGGAGTGTAGATCTTTAACAAATTGGTAACAGTAAAAAATACACCAAATAATCCAAATAATAACATGAAAAACCCAATACTCCTACTGTAGCTTCTTTGAACAAAACATGACAAAATGTCGGCTCTTTCTGTTTGCAATGAGGCCAATAAAGTCATCACTGAACACAGCCCTGGTCATGCACTCACACAAAGAAGGAATCTGAAGGCCACAAAAATAAAAAAAACCTCTTTTGGAGTTAACCTCGCCGGGCCTCTCCTGAAAACGCGCGATGACCCTGCTCTCCCTTTTCTTCTTGGTTTGTTTAAGGAGCGCAGCGGTGAATTCCTGCGCTGACAAACACATGGTGACGGAGCAGAGGAGCCGGCCCCTCTCCACACACAGGAGGCTGAGAGAGGAATGTGCAGCGGAGGCAGGAGCACCGAAGGGAGGCCGGGACAAAGCTGCTTTTATCTGACCCACTCCCAACAACAAGCAATAAAAGTCAAGCTGCTGTTTTATCATCTCACGCTAAGTACTGTTCCGAACGGGCACTGTGGAACTTTTCTGCTGTTGGTGTGGGTCATTTGTCTCTTGTTTCCATGGAGATGTTACTGCTTTCACTAGAGTGTTCTGCAGTATGGTATCAATCTGATCGGTCTTCGTGGAGGCGAGCAGGTGGTGCGACAAAAGCAAGTTACAGGTCAGAGTACCATGTACAAGTGCTATGACTAATAGTTAAAGGTGCACTGTGTAACTTTTGTGGTTGAATGTCTGCCATTTCTTTCTTGTCTCCATGGAGATGTTATTGCTTTGACTAGAATATTGTACAGGCAACACCAAACCGAGTACCACAACTCATTTTTAAAGCAGCACTACGTGACTTTGATCGTGGAGCGGCAGCCATTCGTCTCTTGTCTCCATGGAGATGTTATTGCGTTGACTAGAATGTTCCACAGCATGGCATTAAACTTACATCTTCACAGAGACGAGCTGCCGGCGCCAACCAGACCAAGTGACAGGTCAGATCTGTGGAGAGGCAAGCACCTTTCGCAGTAGGAAAGCAGGTTTATCGAGATATTAACAGAATAAATGCAGTCTAGATGACCTTAAAGCCATACTGTGGAATATTCCAAACAAAACAATAACATGAATACTAGAACAACATCTCCAACTTGTTTAGAATCATTAACATTTGAGAGAAGACTGAGATATAAATTGCTCAGATAATAAAATAATCAGCTGCAGGGTCTAAAGAGTTTTCAGGTTTTGTATTTAATAAAAGGAGATAATTAGTTTCTTAATTAATTACAATCTTTGCCATTTGATAATTGCAGCCATTACATTTGTTACTGTTATGTTACTGTTGTTGTATGTACCTACTACATATGCTTCTTCAAGGGCCCATACTGCGATATTTTCTGATCTACGTTAGAATGTTTCCTCATCCAAAACATACCTGAAGTTGGATTTAACACACACACACCCTGCACTCGTTTCCACCTTATGTTATCATGTGGTAATATAGGAAGTGCTCCACTGTATTTTTAATCTTCGTTTGGATAATTTCTCATCTCTACTAACTACTGTGGAACAGAGCATTTGAGCCTTGGAGATAGACAGACTAATAATAAAGGATTACTTGAACATGTGTGAATGAAGCAAAACACAACTCCAGGTATGTTTTTGAGGAGGTAACAACATTATAACATAGTTTAAAGCTCACAAGAGTCAATTTTGAGTAATATAAGACCTCTAAGTACCCAATTGTGCTGAAGTACCTGATTGTGCTGATGGCATCTTGAACGACCAACCAAAAAAGCCAAAAACAAATGTGTGACGTTACAAACACAGAGATACGAGTGAAGTGAAGCTTACAACTTTAGACTACAACATGAAGTCAAATGGAACCTATATTTTGAACTTAAAAAGCTTAAAGTTGGGGTAATTATCCAGGTTAATAACGCATACAGTGTCTGTCCCATCATCTTTAATCTTCAGACGGTGATTCATAAAGATTTATAGCGGTATTTTAATACTGGCCCGTCAGACTGTCCTTATTTTACATCATTCTCATCCATTTAAAAGTCATTTAGGATTTCAACACATCATATAATCTACAACTTCTGGCACTAAGCATTTGGCCAAGGGACATTTGAAGGGAAATGGAAGAAAATCAGCGCAATTCCCCAAAATACACAAAGATATTCCAAGACAATTCAGCGCCGTTAATCATCCATTCCTGATGATAGCTGAAGAATAGGTCAAACTGAGAAAATAATCAATAAAAACTCTATGGGGGAATTTGATCTGGTTTATGGTTTATGTCTGGTTTATCCAAGTAAAATTTCCCACAAATTTCTACGTCCTCTGTCAGCATAAATTAAGGTAGAATTACTTTGTGACACTAGCTTCAGAAAGTGTTGCCATTATTCAAAGCGTGATAGTTGTCAGATGAAGAAATGTTAAGCCAAGATTAATACGACATCTTTGCGGAGCCTAACCCTGACAAATAATGATAAGGTTCAACACAAGTTTGAACAAATCTTCCAAAACCAGTGAATTTCCCATAGAGTCATACAGACCCCTGCCTTCTCGGCCTTTCGTGGTTTCCCGAAACTAGAATTTTCTCCACATTCTCACCTCTTCGCTAAAGAACCATCTCCTCCACGACTCTGAGCGCTGATGGGTCCATTTCCTCCCTGACCAGCGTGAGGCAGCGGCGAGCCAGAGCCTGTTGTCGGGCGTCTTCTTGGACCATCAGCTCTCCGTACAGATACACCCCCATCGCCTGCAGGTGCACAGTGTACAGTTACATTTACTTAACCTCTGAAGACCTAAGGGCAATTTTAGTACATTTCTCCTCGCCTGGATTTTTTTCTTAATTTTCCTTTTAAAACTGCCCCTTTTACCCCCTAATGAAGTGTTCTACATCCTTTTTTTCAGTACAGCCTGTTATTTCACAATCTGCTGCTGTAGTTGTGTCATGAGGCTGTAATAAAAGCTACAGGACCAGAAATAGACATGAAAAAAAAAACAGAAAATAAAATTCCCACTCTTTTATACAAAACACACAGCAAGCATGTATAAACAACTTTTTGGACATAAAAAATGCTTAATTTAGGGCCTTAGCTACAAAAATGCAAAATATCAAATCTGTAAGTAAATAAAAAATCTCCTTATTGCCCTAAAAAGAAAAAAAAAGTGCAATCGCTCCATTATTTTTCTGGTCCAGTCCTGGAAACAGCTCCTGTCAGGTCCAGGGCCAGAGCCACAGCACTTCTGCATTTCCACGATGTTTATTACATTTGTATTTGTTCATTTTGAGTGAAATAAACCTTTAAATAAAAATAGAAAGGGATGTGCAATTACGCACACCAAGATACATAATTTTCCATGTATGTGAGAATTAACTCCACTAAGAGCGACTTTTTCACTCGTTATAAACACACACAGTCAGAGGAGTCGACCATCTTGACTCACTTCACTCTTTGGCAAAGTTTGGGTCGATCAAAATGGATTGAAGCGCATGAGTTTGGCAGAAAACAAAGTTCCTGTTGGACACTCGTTTTGCGCACGTCATCACACAGCCTGAGTGTGACGTAGGGTAATGACGCAGGTATATACGGAAACTTCTATGTCTGCACTTTCAGGGGGGAAAAAGTAAGTTTTTATCTTTTACGGTTCGAAAGTTCTGCGCGGTTATAAAAAACATATTCCTCGTTATCATATACGATAACGTAGGTCTTCGAGGGTTAGAGACGCTGTAAAGACCCTGCACTCGTATTGTTTAAAAAAGGCATTAGAATCACACCTGAACATGGGTTGTCAGTGCTTTAACCTGCAGATAGAAAAGCTCTACAAGCAGATTCTGAAAACATTAGCTCAAAAATCAAACTATCATCATTGTAAAATATTGAGAAAATATGAATTTCTAAATTGGGAAAAACATTATTTATTCAGAATCAGAATCAGACATTCAGACATTATTCTGGTGTACAAAACCCTCCATGGTCTTGCTCCACCTCCATTAAAAGAGTTCATACAGTTAAACTTAAATACAAATACTTGAGACTGTAAAATCCCATTCAGAAAGACTTCATTTGGACAGTCGGCCTTTTCAGTTCGCGCCGCACACTCCTGGAATCTGGTCCCCACAGAAATAAGGAACATGAGCTCCATCCAGAGCTTTAGTAGATCTGTGAAACAGCGGCTTCTGGACAATCAGACACATGAACTCAACTAATCTCTGTGTGTTATAACATCACAGCAAATGTCTCGTTGTATGATTGTGATTTGTGTTTATTGTCTTTAATCTTTGTGCTGTGTGTGTTTTTAGCATGTTCCCATTTTACTAATATGTTACTATTAATATTCACTGACCTTTAATATCTTTGTCATGTGTGATGGACTGAATGTTTTTGTGCTTATGTCCTGTTTCTTGTCTCGCCATTAACCTGCCAGTGGGACTACGGATGAAAATGATCCTGCACGCTGCACTAACACATGTTGAATAATGTGCACGGCCCCATATTTAATAAATAAGCATAAACATAGTGGACACGTATAGATTTTTCTCATTCTCTGCACATGGACAGGTCTCACGTAAAAGCTCAGAGCCTCCAGATTTCACTCACTGAGCTGCAGAGGCGGCACTAGCACTGATTCATGATTGGTGCTGCAGTTTAGGTAATAACCATTCAGAAACTGGCAAATGAGAGACTGCGCATGAATTATGAATGAAGAAGCAATTAAAACTCCAAATTATAACATAAAAAACCTTGTCATCATGTCCAATACTTTTGTAACTAAAAGAAATTGCATTATACTTGTTATCAATAAACGTTATGTTAGATTTGTTTAACTTGTATATCAGAAAATAGATATGAAATTTAAAATCAAACTGTTACTGTTATGTACTTTCCATAATACTCAAATCGTTCGCCTAGTAGCATAATCGCCCAAGTAATTTTTTGGTCAAATTGTGAAATCTGCCTAACTTTACTCTCCTACCTCTGCGATCAATGTTGTGTCTTTCTTTTTTTGGAAACTTTTTGTTACAATATCAATAATATAAAAAATACTAATGTGCTTGCTGAAAATGTGTTTTCCAAAAACATTCAAATACGACTTAGGCAACTATGCTATTAGGCTAATGAAATCGAATATATATATTAGGGCTGTCAATGTTAACGCATGCGATTAATCACAAAAAATATTGCACTAATGCTTTTTTAACGCAGATTAATCACACAGTTTATTTTGAACGCACACGCTCCTCTATGGAAATAACGGTGGTGACCTGAAAGGCGACACAGGTTATTAGGTCAGTGATGAGGTCTGTCCATACGCGGATGTGAAAACGAGACTGTGACTGGTGCTCAGCTGCAAATTTCTCTTAAAAAAACTGCCCGATGGGACTTTAGATCAACCTAAGGTAGTTTGCAGATATTGCAGCGAACTCTCTTTCCACAGAAGCACAACAAGTTTAAAATACCATCTTAACCTGTTGGGAGCCCGCGGCTTCATACGAGGACATTACATTTTTGCCTCTTAGCGCCACGATTTTACATTTTTTTAAACTTTCATCCGTCTTGTGCTGATATCATAATATTACACCAATTTCAATTTTAAAAAATGGCGGGAAATCAACAAAAAACCTTTACAGCAGCTCCCGAAAGAGAAAACACAGCACAGTAATGTTTATATCCAAATTTTATGAATGAAACCAATGTATTTAAGTACAATAATGTGTCTATCTTCATACGGCATTAAAATTTCACCAGTTTTAGTGATCACAGCCGACGAGAGCATCAGGAAATGTCATGTCGTCATTTGAGGACATTGGGCATTGTGTTGTTAGGTAAATTTGGGAATATTTAAAGAGTTTAAAGTTGTAAATCGCTGGAGAGGAAACAGCCGCCTGCCTCCATTTTGTACCTTTTTGCACTTTTTGCACCTCCACTTTTTTTGTAACGATCGAAAACCAGAAAAAAATGAAAACTGTGGACCACGTTTTCACGCTTTTGTCTGTGTTTTTAACCTCGCTCACTAAACCGCAACCCGCTCACAGTCGACCTACGTCACATTTTGCCTGTTTAGGGCTTGAAATAAACAGCAAAAACTAGTTATTATTCTTATTAGGTCCTACTTATTCCAAATAGCAAGAAGAAATCAAAAATGCACAGACAAACGCTCAGGTCTCAGGAGGTTAAACCAAAACACAGGTTTGATTCAGCGGCAGCAACGATGCTACTTGTATGTGCACCAACAACAAGCCGAGCACGACAAACAACGTTGGCCGAGTGAACCCGCGGCAATGCTGTCAACAAAACTACCAGCGATAGGGATAGAAAAATGTCAATAATATAACTTTTTGATAATAAATTGCATTTTTGTGAAAATATTTTGGTCTTTTTTTTTTTTTGAAGAATAATTAACTGCGAATAATCGTGATTAATCAAAATTCTGAAGTGTGATTAATCTGATTTAAAAAAAAATATAGTTTGACAGCACTAAAATATATATACTTTTTTTTTAAACCTTTATTTATCCAGGTAAACTGTTTGAAAACCACTTCTCATTTACAAACATGACTTGAACTATTAAATATACCATATACTTTAAAATGGCCAATGTGAGTGAAGTCTTATGTGGCAAAAAATGTATGTTGACAATATGAAATCATTTGAAAAAGTGTGTTTCTTACCTGCTCTTCCAGATATGATTTTTTCTTTTACTTTATTATGTTCATCAAACCCGTTTCCCCTTAATAATAATAATAATAATGCATCAGTTTTATATAGCGCTTTTCTGGACACTCAAAGACGCTTTACAGAGCATTATTCATTCACTCCAGACCCGGTGGTGGTAAACTACTATTGTAGCTACAGCTGCCCTGGGGCAGACTGACGAAAGCGAGGCTGCCAATCTGCGCCATCGGCCCCTCCGACCACCACCAACACTCACACACACACCACTTTCATACTAGGCAATGTGGGTGAAGTGTCTTGCCTAAGGACACAACGACAGTTTCTTGCGACTGGCGCCCCACTGTGGCACCTGGAATTCCTTGTGGTCTCCCATCCAAGTACTAACCAGGCCCGGCCCTGCTTAGCTTCTGAGATCTGACGGGTTCAGGCTTTGACGAGCCGGTATGGCCACATACATAATAGAGCGATATGCAGCTCCCTCCACTTTTACTTCTACTTGAGTAATGAGTTACAGTCAGACTAATGTTTTTGGCCTATTTTCCACCTTTTATTTTCCACCTTTTATTGCCATGACAACACAAATTCACATTTTTATTGCTCCATAAACCACCGGTGCATGATTCATTTTGTGAGCGTTTACCTGGTCGTGAATGAGGAAGTGCTCCACATCTCCGTACGCCCGGGAGAAGCCGTGTTTCACAACCAGCTCACACCAGCGATGTCTGACCTGATGGACCAAAACACAGAGAAAACAGCATTACGATCAGATAAAAACGTATTCTCACAATAATAGGATTTGTACAATGGGACAGGTCGACACCGTGGACAGGGAGAAATGGAGCTTTGCAAATAAACACATTCACCCAAACAAATGAGAATGAATGTAAAATAATCTGACAAATATGAAAATCTGAAATGAATAATAAAACATATGCGGTGTTGTTGAATAAGAAATGTGTTACTTGCACTCACAATAATGGATAGTTTGACCATGACAATTTATTGTTTATTTAAAGGTGTATTATAAAACTTTTCTGGTTGGGGGTTTGCCTCATGCTGGTCTCTATGGAGATGTTATTGCTTTGTCTCGAGCTGTCTATTTTCCATTTAAATATATACTTTTTAAGTGTGTTTACATGTTTTTATCTGTTAAAAATCCTTGAAAAACATGGATTCATACTATGAGATCTGACTGGTAACTGTGTCTAGTTGTGTCCCCCGTTTGTCTCCACGTTTAATGCTATACACCGTGTCCCAAAAGTTCATGCACCACAGAAAAAGTCAACTCAGATTATGAATATTCAACAGAATGCTTTTATTCAAAAGCCAGTGTATCCCCCCCGCATCTTTATTACTGCCCTCAGCCTGTCGGGCATAGAATGCACCAAGTTCTTTAGAACAGAAGGCCCAATGTTGCCCCACTCCCGCAAAGCCCTCACATCGAGCTGCTTCATGGTGGTAGGAGGTGGGCTGTGGAAGATCTGACTGTTCAGGATACCCCAGCAGTTCTCAATCGGGTTGAGGTCTGGAGAGTTGGGTGGCCATTCCTCTTTGTGCAGAAAGCCAGAAAGCTGCTCAGAACACCACCTCTGAGTTGTACGATTTCTTCTTTCTGGTGAATATGGGAAGTAGCACTGGCTGGAGAAAGTTCTTAAGATAATATTCAGCGTTGATTGTGATGCCCTGAGGTACAACATGCAACTCAGACAGCCCTGAAGATGACATTGCGCCCCAGACCATGCAATGGGCGCTGAACTTGACCTGTTCAGAAGGTGGTACTTTCATTCGACTGTCAGTGTAAATGCGGTCGTTTTGGCTGTTGGGAGTTGGAACTAAGTAGAGAGGGCACTCATCAGAGAAAACCCAGTTTTCCCAGTCTCTTGGGGTCATTTTACCATACTTCTTTGCAAAATCAAGCCGCTTCTCCTTTTGCAGTTTGGTAAGGCGAGGAATCTGCTGTCTTCTGTATGCTCTCAGACCCAGTTTCTCAGTCAGAAAACGATAGATAGTACTCTTAGAGACTGCTTCCCCAAGATTCTTCAGTCTTCGACTGAGTCTGCGGCAGGATTGGTGTCTCTTTCCCTTGGCCTTGCGGATGAGGTCCTTGGCCCTCGAGCTCAGAACTGAGGGGCGACCTGCACGGGGCATGTCTTCGAGGGAGTCACCACTCTGGTATCTCTGCCACCACTTCTTCACCCATCGTATGTTTCTGCCACGGTCTTGAGCTGCCTCCCTGCAAGTTTTTCCTGCTCTGCGCAAGGCAATGGCTTGAGCATGAATTTGAGGCTTTGAAAGTGCAGCTTTTCCAGATTTGTGTTTGGCCATCGTGGCAACACTACCAAAAAGGTTCTCTCAGTGACAAGCGTCATGGTCAACTGAGAAATTTATAGGCCTATCACAAACCGATGAACTAATTAAACAACCTCACAACACCTGGCTAACCTGGTGCAACCCATTTTGGAGATAAATGGACAAAAATGTTGCCCATTGGGGTGCATGAACTTTTGGGACACGGTGTACTGTGGAACATTCTTAGCAAGGCAATAACATCTTCACTGAGACTAGCAGGATGCGAACCCGGGAAAAGTTACGTAGTATGCCTTTAAAGGATGCAAAGGGAGTGGCAGTCACCAACTCATGACCATTTGCAAAGACCTTTCCCCATTCAAAAAGAGAGTATAATGTTTTCAGTTGAAGTACAGTCGTTCCTCACTGTAACGCGGTTCACCTTTCTGCGTTCTGATTGGCTAAGAGAATCTGAGCATTGTGTTCTGCATTCTGATTGGCTAAAGGTGAATCCGCACATTGTGTTCTGCGTTCTGATTGGCTAAGAGAGAATCCGCGCATTGTGTTCTGCGTAATCGAAGGTGGCATGTCTGTTTATAAGAATGAAACAGCATCAACAACTACCCATAACAACTTTTTGTTTTTCCACCCCCTGTGCTCCTCAGTTTAGATCACAGGCTGATTTGTAATAATAATAATAATAATAATAATAATAATGATGCATCAGTTTTATATAGCGCTTTTCTGGACACTCAAAGACGCTTTACAGAGCATTATTCATTCACTCCAGACCCAGTGGTGGTGCTTATTGTAGCCACAGCTGCCCTGGGGCAGACTGACGCAAGTGAGGCTCCAATCTGCGCCATCCGACCACCACCAACACTCACACACACACCACTTTCATATTGTACAGAGTGATCCCCCTAACCGCTCCCCGTTCAGATCGTGGAGGTGTTTTTTAAAAGCCTTAAAACATATATAATAATTGTAAAAAATAAAGCTCAATGGGACTTTCCTGGTTAAATAAAGGTTAAATAAAAAATTTTAAAAAGCTGATTACTTCGCGGATTTCACCTATTGTGGGTTATTTTTGGAATGCAACCCCTGCGATAAACGAGGGACCACTGTACT